>JAODAC010020165.1:0-19421 GCA_027575185.1 Mimaenictus wilsoni | reverse complement strand
TATAACCCGGAATTATCGGGTACCCTCGACATGTTTACCGCTGATTATGAACCAAAAGACAATCAGACAATTTATCTTGAAGGCCTGCTGGCGCACGACTACTCATCGTCTGATTTGAGGTATTTAGGACCATGCACAAATAATCAAACAAATACTCACCAAGGTCTCGGTCAGAACTCTCTTCATTTATTCGGCAAGAGCACGGTGTTTTTATACTAAAAGATTGCACCCTTCGCCTTTCTATACTTTCCTGAGGGGCTGCCGTTGGTTCGCGCCAACCGTCGCTTACAGTAACGGCAGTTACTGACGTGCTTCACCTGCAACCGCCAATCTCAACCGATTTTTAACCGTTTTTTGGTGGTTAGAAACCCTATGCGTTCTGCACCTTGGTGTTTTCATCTTGATAACACCGCATAGTTCACACAACACGCGAATCATGACGCCAGTGGTTTTTAAAACGAATTTACGAGTACACCCGATCTTGATTGAACATAGAATCACAGATTACAAACACCTAATGAAGAACGAAGTAACCTCGAAAAATCACGAACACACGGCAATGACAGCAATCGGTGTATTTCGAATGATTCGGTCTTGTTCGCGATTTTGGTAAATGACAGTTGCTGCTTTCTCGGCGGAAGACAAAGTCACATTTTTCACTAAAGTCACCAACAGTGAATGTCCCCTGCTTCCAATACTGCTAGTCCCAAAGATCAACTGACAGCTGTTAGGCATCTATTTTTAGGTTAGAGTCAGTCGAAACCGCGCATCTACGTTATACTATTGTTTGTAAACAAAAACTTTGTCGAAAATGTGGAATATTTGTCGTACTTGTATGAATAAAGAAGTAGAAATGATACCGATCTTCGACCAAGGCAAATCGCCATCAATAAATGATATGATTATGACAATATCGTCTTTGGAAGTAATACATTTAAAGAAATTTTCTACTTTTCTAGTCCTCCTAATTGTGATTCATATCATTTTAGGTCTTACCAAATGATACACTACCTTCAGAAATATGCGTTACATGCGTTAAGATTTTAGAGATGACCTATTATTTCAAAGAGCAAGTAATACGATCTCACAATGCATTGCAGGAACAATCACAAAGGTCAAAATTGCTTGGAAGATGTAAGACGCTTGCACAACAGCTAGGTATACTAATGTTTCTATAACGATTCTTCTTCTATAGTAACTAAAGTTCTTCTCGATTTTATAGCGAATGAAGAAAAGGCTGAAGGAACGGAAGACGACGAATATTTTTCAAATGATGAGAATGAACATGCTCCAAATGTTGGTTCTGATACTGAATTATCCATAGAAAATGTTGCCAATATTGCCAGCATTGATGAACCCTCATCGCAATGTCATGATCCGTTGTTAGGCAATGATACTTACGACTCTTCATCACAATGTCGTGTGAAATCTTTAAGTCTTGAACTGCCGTTAAGTACCTTAAGTGGTGTGGCATGTAACGTTAATCATTTGCCTAAATCTGATGATATTATAGACGTTAATACTCATATGGTTGAAATTTGTACCAAGTCTGAGCAAGTAGACGTAGATGAACATGGCGTGCAATTTGATGTTAAATGCGAAATGACACCAAAGCAAATTATTCCCAAAAATGAAGCGGTTGATACTGAATTTTTCTCTGAAGATGATTTGCCGTTAAATGAGCTACAAATAAGCGATGAGGTTTACCCAATATCTCAAGATGTTCAACAAAATTCGAATGACAATGGTGAAGAAACGACACAAGCCTCCAAAGGGTAAGTTTGCTGATTATTTATGGTTAACAGTTTTAAATGATTGTTGTAACGCACGTGGTACGTCGCGGTACAAATAAATTTATTTTCCGCGTAGGTTGTTAACGGAAAGGGGGTTCAACGATGAAGTTGGAATAGGCTCATTGTCAGTGAGAACTAGTAGTAAGGAAACCTTTATTGGCATTACTTCGTATCTGTTACTTCCTTGTACAACTAAATATTACACTTCAAAATATCAAAACATATTAATCATTAAACCTAATTATTAACTTAAATGATGACAATAACAATATCAACTTTGGCAAAAAAAAAACAAATTATGTATACTTAAATACACTTCTACCCGACATCAGGCTATACGGTTACGACCTTCTTCTTCCCACTCTATCGTTTTCCTGAGCAGTTGTCTCCTCTTCGTCAGGACCTTTAACGTTGCCACCCCTCTACCACTCTCTTTCAGCCAACCTTGCACACTCTTCCTTGCTCTTCTAACCTCATTCGCCCATTCCCCTTTCAGCCCTATACATGCATTCGTCATATGCTCCCATGTATCCTGGCCCATTCCACAAAGTATGCACCTGACATACTGCTCCCCCATCCATACTTTTCTCCCCAGCTCCTCAGACCCGCTTCTTGCTCTTGCCACTAAAATTTTATCTTCTACACTCATTTCCCTGTCACCTATATAGTTTGGCCGCCTGCCAATAGTTTGAATGCCTTGATATTCAGGATTATAATTATTTTAATTTTACCCTGCCTTTGTTGTTCTTCGATCTCTCCTAGTCTCTTGCTAACATTCATCTCCAGCGAACTAGTAGCTCGAAAGCATTAGTTAATCATCATTGCCAAACCAAGAAAACAATATTAACATAAAAAAAAGAATGATCCAACCTGATAGCTGTCGACGTCGCACAGTGGTTCATTTTTCAAAATAGCTGGATATAATCCCTTGTTTTGGTCATAGAGAGTTCAAATTTTCAGAATTCACTCGTGGTATTATTTTATTCCATATGCATGTTAAACTTGCAATTTTTATCGCGCCCTTGGACATGTCTCCATGTTCTTGGAAATGTATCTTTCATTTTATCCTTATGAATATTGGATATTTACCACACAATTTAAATACTTAAATCATTTATAGCTGCTATTTGCTTTCGGAACAAATTTCAGAGAGCACTGGAACATATTTTTGAAAATCGTTTTTCACGTTGCTATATGTCAAATTATAGAAAAACACTGTAAAACTCTTTTTCTTGCGAAATACATAAGACTGCAGGATGAGTCTCACATTATCTAATAAAGTACATCTCATAGTATAATGATGCCAAGGTACCACTTTCTAAGTAGACTGGAACATATTTCTTTTCCCTGTTTTTCTTTGTTTTATTTTATTTACACAAAACATGCCATTTTCGAATTGTGGCAGAACATTTCAGGGTCAGGCTGATTTTTTCTTGCTTTATTCATCTTTCTGGATGTCTCGGCAAAGCTAAATATTCTAGAACATTTGTTAATTTCAGTTTTTTTTTTGTTTTATATCAAAACCTGTAATATAGTGATTCTAACACAATTATAACACAAGATTATTATTAATCGTTTCGGCTTATTTGGCATATATTTATTGTAAATATTAACTTATTATAATGATACTTTCGGGTCCATGGCAAGCATTTCATGATCTTCTTAATGTCTCAGCAATAACTCTCAAACTCTTTGGTTTCAGAAACTCATGTGCATACAAATTCCATTTCACGTATTTCCATTTGTGAGACATCTTGTAAAACACAGCCTAGAAGTGCTTTTTGAGCGACTCCCCTTTGTGATACTCCCCTGTTTAGTCCCAAATAGCCGACCATCAATTTGAAAGCATCTCAACTTAAGGTGCATGTAAACATGTCAAAAAAAAAGAAACATTGATATGACCAAATAATCTATACGAGTATTTCTGAAGGAATACATTTTCTAGGAATAAACTGACTAGAATTGATATTTAAAACACAACGACGTATAATATATAACTTATCGACATTGTTTCAGGATGAAGAGATTAAGAGACGTGGATTATCTCTCCAGGAACAAACGCTATAAATGTGATATTTGCGAAAAAGCGTTTCGGGCGCCCTGCTTTGTGAAAGTACATATGCGATGTCATACAGGCGAAAGACCCTACGAATGTCAACAATGCAAGGCGACGTTTAAGGTGATTGGTGCGTTTAATTTGCACATGCGTAAGCATACAGACGCAACGCCCTTCAAATGCCATCATTGCAATGCCAGTTTTACGCAGCGTCTTCAACTGAAAGCACACATTCGTGTGCATACGGGCGAAGTGCAGCCATATAAATGCGATATTTGTGCAAAGACATTTGAGGCGCATCACCAATTGACGGCACATATGAAAAGTCATACGGGCGAAAGGCGCTTCAAATGCCAACATTGCAATGCGGCTTATACGAGTTCGTCTTGCCTGAAAAGGCATATTCGCGTGCATACCGGCGAACCGAAGCCCAATAACCATCAATGCGAGATTTGTGGGAAATCGTTTGAGTTCCTCCAGCCGTTAATGGGACATATGCGAAGCCATACGGGCGAAAGGCCCTTCAAATGTCAGTATTGCGATATGGGGTTTACGCAGCGTGGTAATCTCAAGCTACATATTAAAAGAAAGCATCGAGGCGAAGACGAAGCCAGATCTGTTAAATGTGAAAATGATGGAGATACATTTAAGGCGCCCGGCGATATAGAGATGCAAATGGGGCTTGCAGAAGAGAGGCCGTTCAAGTGCCAACAATGTGATGCGAGTTTTAAGCATCATGGTGTGTTGAGTCGTCATATTCGTTTACATACTGAGAAGGTCGCAAAGCCGTATGCGTGTGAGGTTTGTAGAAAAGCATTTGAGAAGCCCAACTATTTGAAGATACACATGCGATCGCATACGGGCGAAAGACCCTACAAATGCCAACAGTGCGATGCGAAGTACATGACACTTAGTAATCTGGGTGCGCATATACGCCGAAAACATACAGCCGGAGGTCAGCCCAAACCACATCAATGCGAAGTTTGCGGACTGGCACATGAGACGCTCTGCGATTTAAAGATACATATGCGATATCATACCGGCGAAAGGCCCTTCAAATGTCAGCACTGTAATGCGGCGTTTGTACGTCGTACCCAGCTGAATAAACATAATCGCGTGCACTCTGGAGAAAGTATACCCAAACCGCATCGGTGTGAGGTTTGTGAAAAAACATTCGAGACACCCAGTCGGTTGACACAACATATGACAAGTCATACGGATGAAAGGCCCTTCAAATGTAACTATTGCAATGCCAATTTTAAGCTGTCTTATAACCTGAACCGACATATTCTCACGCATGAAGATAAGGACACTACTAAGGGAAAGTCCTAGTCCTATGCACAGTTTGTTTTTGTGACAATATCTGTAATATACTGATTCTAGTTTAATTTTAACGTAGTACGACCACACGTTTCAGCATGAGAGATAGTATAATCTTATATCCCGAGGGAAAAAAAATACAGCTCCAAGCTCATGATAGCATGACCAAGGACGCGATAAAAATTGCATGTTTAACTTGCATATGCAAAATGTCACGAGTGAATTCTGAAAATTTGAACCCTCTATGACGCAAATAAAGGATTATATCCAGCTTTTAAGCAAAATGAACCAGTTTGCACCGCTTAAGTTTTCACGTACTTGTGTGAAACACGCGTTGTGGTTACTGAACCGATACATGTGAACACACACTCATCTTTTGTGAAAAGAACTTTGATGTGTTGCTTGAAGCTATTCCACTTCTGATGCAAAGAGAGCCTCCATTTAACTTCGTCTATAAATATATATATATATGCCAGTAGAAGAAATGTATAGGAGCATAAAATGGAAGGTAGAGGAGCTGCAGAAGCAGAGAAAGATTAGGGACAGCACATATAATCCTGGCTATAAGGAGTGGCAGGTAATCGGGAAGGTTCCGCAATATGTTATGAGAAGAGATTTGAGGAATGAAGAAAAACGGATGTGGAGAATGTATTCCCTCCAATTCTTTCACTACGGTTAATAGCAAGGGCAAGATGCGGATCCGAGGAAAGTGGAAGGAAAGCATGGACAAACAGAGGAATATAGAAGGTGTGCGATGCGCAATAGGGGGTGGGACACATGGGATCATTTGGTGAGCGAATGCGAACGAATGGAGGTGTTGGGAGAAACCGAAGGAAAGGACCCAAGGGCACTTGCAGAATGGTTGTGTGAGACAGGGAAAGGGATAGATTGGATATGGAGGGTGTTAGGGGAGAAGGAAAGAAGGAGGCGTACAGTGTAGAGCAGGCATGTGCATATTGCAATTGTTGTTTTTCTTTGTTTTTTTTGTGTTTACAGACATATTTTGTTAGTTTTTTTGTTTGTATATTTTAAGTTAAGATTTTATGTTAATGTTTAGGAAGGAGAAGGAGTATGTGTTTAATATGCCAAAATAAAGGTTCAATATATAGTTCTTAACCACAGATCATAAGTTTCTAACTTCAAGAAGAGGTTATCAATATATGTAACCTAATTTCACATATTTAACCTGAATTAATCCCATCATTAATCAATCTAAACTTGACTGTAAACCTAATAGAATATATCAAAATATTATTAATTGATTTTCAACGGTGTGGAAGGTAATTATAAAGAAAAACAAGATGCGCGCGTCGCTATGAAAAAGTTATTTTTATCCTTGAGGCGTTATCCTGTTTGTCCTTGTTGCATTTGTGCGTTGGCGGCGGTACGACGGCGGTGGTAATACGTCGACGGATAGCACCGGCGGGTGGCGGCTGAGACGGCTGCAAATCGATATCGCTTGACAATTGCAAACCGCCCCACGCGTGCAAACCATCCCACGCTTTCATCAACCCTTGGCACACTACTCGCTGGCGATTTGTCCAATACAATCAGAAACAAAGTAATTCAGCATGTAATTAACGGTGTGTTGTTAATTTGTTAATCAGTGCAGTATATTTGAGTGTATGTGAGGGTGAAATACAAACAAACGGCAGGATGTTGGAGGGTGCCGTCGCGAGAATCCTCAACCATCTCCTGGGAAAGTATGTCGTCGATCTGGACACGGAAAACCTCAACGTGGGCATCTTCAGCGGTCTCGTCCAGTTGACGGATTTAAAATTGAAAACAGAAGCATTGGTAATTTTTCTTTTTTTCTATGCCTACCTTTCTTAATCAGTGTAAATCTTAAACAGAGTAAATCTAAACATCGAAAATCAAAAAATGCATTCTAAATTTCTCTAATCTAAAACGTCTAATCTAAACAAGTAAGGATCAATCATAATCAATCATAAAATTTGAGGGAAATGTTTTCAGTATGAACTACGACTGCCAATTCAAGTCCGTGCCGGAACGATCGGTAAAATCAATCTACAGATACCATGGTCAGGTCTGTGGAGCCAACCAATATGCATCACCGTGGAGGACATCCACGTGTTGTGCGTGCCTATCGTCGGAGAACCATTTGACCCTGAGAACAACAAAAGACTTCTAAGGGGGTTTAAAAGACGCACCCTCGAGGCAATCGCACACGCTTGTTCTGTTATCGGTGGGCCAGGCTTATTCTCAGAGCATTTAATTACAAACATTGTTAATAATATCCATCTGACTGTGAGTAATATTCATATTCGATATGAGTGCTACTTGGGGGAAGTTCCAACAGCTGTAGGGTTGTGTATTGGTGGAATTACAGCAGAGAATACGAACAGGTACTTTATACCACTTTAATCATATGATTAGACTTTTGATTTATACATTTGTTTATTTGTATTTATTTTTTATGTTTCCGTATCTTTTCAAATTTACCCAGAAATTCACATTTCATTATTCAGCTATTCTTTTATGTCATTAAATCTATTAGTCGTTTTTATATGTTTTCAAGTGGTTTAGACTATAATACAATTTATTTTATTTTACTTTAAAATCAGCAAATGGAAGGCAAATCCAGCAGGTTATAAATCCAGCGACAATCCCAACTATCACATGATAAAAGTCGAGGCATTGTGTGCCTACTGTAATTCTGAGGAAACCCTCCCAAAGTGGGATTTCACCTCTACTAATGGGTACTACGCTTGGAAAAACTCGATGGCTAACAGTTTGCAAAACTACTCGATTGAAAATGAGTTCAATTTCTGTAAGTATTAACAACCTATGTTAAGTTCAGTTATCTAACTTTAAGTAAGTTGACACTAATTATGTGATTCTACTTTTTTTTGTTAGTTGTACGTCCTATGAGTATAAAACTAAAAATGACAATAACCAAAGACCATAGTCAAATCCAGAAAATCTCTTCAGACTGCATCGTCCACGATCTCAACATTCATCTTGAAAAGAACCAATTTGAAACGCTTCTCTCTCTTTACGACTCACTTCAACGTGCCTATGTTGCCTGGGATTTCATAGCTTTCCGACCTGATATTTCTCTATCTAAGGTCTCTAAGGTCACCAAGGTCTCCAAGGATGTATCAAAGATCTCCAAGGAAGTATCTAAAGTCTCCAAGGAGGAATGTAAAGTCTCCAAAGAAGTATCTGAGGTCTCCAAAGTATCTGAGGAGACTGACCCCAAGGAAATGTCCCCATCGGAAGCTTTAGACCTCTATACAGAACTACAAAACCTCCCCAAGGAGAATCCAAGCAAACAATGGTGGCATTACGCCTACAATGCTGTAATCCTACAAAGAATCAAACCCTACACATGGTCCCAGATCAAACAAACGCGTCAGCATGCCAAACATTACACCAAACTCTACCAACAACATCTGTTAAACCCAAACGACACTGAACTGAAATTAGACCTGCAACAGTACGAAGACAAGCTGAATATCACGAATATTATCATCGCTAGACAGGAGGCACGTTTGCGTGTTCGGACGCAGTCGATTCAGGAGAAGTCGTTTTGGGATATTCTACCCTCGCCGGAAAAACAACTCCTTTGTGAGCGGATTGGCTTCGTAGGTCTAGAAAATTCGTCGCCTTGTATTGATTACGAGTACAACTTTCGCGTCGGTAATACTTGTGTGGCGCTAACCAACTCCGATGAGAGAGAAATCTTGGTGTTAACTTTGACGCAGATTATTGGGAGCTACAGACCGAATTTCGGGGAATACAAGGAACGAGCCCAACGGGAAGACAAAGAAGACAAACAAGACAAGCCGGAGATACTAAGAGGTTTTACGATGAAGAATAGGAAACGGGACAAAGGAGCTTTTAAGATTGAAGGGATTATTATTGAAGGGGCCAATGAGATGGAGCATTTGGTTCCGATTATTTCCTCGAATCACGAAGGACATGATAGTCCTGCTTACTTTCTAAGGGTTGACTTTGAAAGGTATCCGGATTCGGGGAAGAGGGTTTTGGAAGAGGAGATTATTAAAATGCGGGTTAATTTTGTGTTGGAACAGCTGGAGTTTGTTTATGATAAGGTAAATTTATTAGTAATCCTCTTATTTTTATGTCTTCTTCTTTCATGTCTTCTTTTTCATGCCATCTTTTAAAACTTCGTTTTTGACTTTTTCTTTTATGATTTCTTTTAAATTTTCTTTTTTATCACTTTTTTAAAAACTTCTTGTTTTAAAAGTTGTTATTCATGACAAATATGTTTTAGTATGCTTATGAACAAATTGGAAACTACTTTCATAAGAGTTACCTGCCTTTGGAGGATTGTTTGACCCAGATGGAGAAGTATCCGACTCATCTACTAATGATGATGGAGAGAGAACTGTTGAATAATTGGGATTTCAATGTGGTGCTGAATTTTCCGTATTTTGTAATACCGGAAAAAGGTCTACCGTTAAACAGGTAAATATAATTAGTCTTCGCACTCTCCTGTCAAACGAGGTGCAAAAAACGAGTGCAATTACTACTAGCATTCTCCTGTGAAACTATCCCACGTGTCTTGTCCCTCCCTACAAAGCTCCCCTTCCTGCTATCCACTCTTGAATCCACCATTTCCTGCCCTTCTCTTCCGAGAGGAAGTGGTCTTCCACCTCCCTCAATCTCTCCTTCACCAGTCATTCCACAACTACTCTTTCCTTAGAACCTTGCTTATAGTCTTCAAATTACCTTATTCCCATCAGGTATATTCATGATAAAACATTAATATATCTGATTCTGACTCAATTTTCTAATGAAAATGATATTTCTCTCTACAGTAATCAATCCTCAACTTTAATAATCGACCTTGGGCAACTCAAACTCAACACAGAACTCTGCCGACCATCACTAATCGCCGATAATGCCACCCAAATGGAACTCGAAGAACAAATGTACTCGAAATATCACATCGAACTCAAAGGCCAACAGATCCTCTTTGCGCTCCAAACCAAAGACAATTGGAAGGCAGCACGCCGGGAACGCGACACCGAACTCCACCTCCTCCCAAAAATGAAGAGCACCCTAGCTTATTGTTCCTGCATCAAGAAGATAAAAACAATCGCCGAGCACAAAATCAATTGGAACATACAAAGCTTCAAAGTGAATCTCTCCGAGAAGAAGATCCTCCACCTTCTGGGATTCATCAAAGGCTTCGAGTTTACCTATTTCAAAAGCACCTGTGGGGACAGGAAGATCCCCGATTACTTTAACAAGTCAGCGAGGAAGACCTCAGTGGAAAGAATGAAACATGATACTTACAAAGGTAGCTTACCAATAACCTACTTGAAACGAACACAAAATGGCGTCACAATCAATGATGGCTTCCGCAAACGCAAGGAACGTCTCAGAAAACAACCCTCTATCATCGATAAGAAGATTGAACATCACGCGAAGAATACAAACGTCAATGAAGCCTGGGCCAGATGTGTGGACTTACCAGGTTTGGAGGATAACATCTCTCCAAGTAACAACCTCAAAATTATCTGGAGGTTAGTACTGAATGAGCTGCAACTATCATATTCAAGGTCTTCAGACACCACGGATACTCCATACTTGAATCTGCGTTTTGGTTTGATTACTGTTGATCTAGCCCTGATGTCCTATGGTCCGGCGTATCAGTTCTCCCTTGGGAATATCATCTTGACTGATAAGATGCATACAACACCTAGTGGGCAATACCTGGACTTGCTGCACAGTCCTCTACCTAGTTCTGTAGATGTGTTTTCAGTGTTGTACAGGAAGGTTGGTGCAGATTGTCCTGACTATTGGTCCCATTTCCATGGAGTTGAAACATCTTTGGTGGCAGACTTTGGGACACTTCATGTAATGCTTCATCAGGAGGCTATTAGAACTCTGATACAATACTACAAGTATATTAAGGATAAAATTCTTGGGAGTTCCAATGAAACAAGTCAGAAAATCGTTGGGAAGGTTAAAGAGGTGATGTTCAAGACCCACGAGAAGTATTTCAAAACCAAGGTTCCGGTTCCAACTGGGAGTATCAAGTTTAGTCATTCTGGACGTCTCGGGGATCTGAATCTTCGAATTTTGGACTCGGACTTTGATATCTTAAACATCCATCTCCAAGGTTTAGAAGCGGACTTCTTGTTTAGAGCCAACGAACGTTTCGTCTTCAGGTCATTCCTTAGCTCCATTGATGTGGAGTATCTAAGTGATGTTACGCTCTACAAAAAGGTCCTCTACACTGACGAGGACAAAGTGTTCGAGTTGAAATACGTCAGATTCTCAGACGCTTCAGAATCAGAAGCCTCAAGCTTTAAGTTTACTCTGGGACAACTTCACGTAACCTTTCTCTACAAACTAATAGTTCAATTACATCGGTTCCTGATCAATTTAGGGATTGGCCACTACTGTCAAGTTCTGGTAGATAAAATTGATTCCAACATGGAGAAAGCCACGGAAAGTCTAAAGACTAATACAAAGATCAATTTGAGCGTCAATATCAAAGGGCCAGTTCTCTTGATACCACAAAAGTCTTCTTCCCCGAATGTCCTGATAGTCGACACAGGAAACTTTTCTGTGGAGAACTTTTTCAAGGAAGGCCAACATGAGACTATTGAGAATATTCTGATTAAATTGAACGAAGTAGTTGTTTCCAGAGGAGTCATTTTGATGAATGCCAGTCTGGGGAGTCAAGAAACTATAGTGGAACCAATGCAGGTGCATATGGATGTCAAAAGGATCATTCCTAAGTCTAAAAGTATCAAGGCCCTAACCTGGGAAGTCGATGGCTTCCTAGAAACCATCAATATCACTCTAGGTCAGAAGGATATCACTATGTTACTGGCTATTCTATCTGATACCATGACTGAAACACCTTCCCAGTACCAACTTGGTGAAGGGTTACTAAGCCATCAGAGTTCCCTAGCTGATGAAGAGGATTCCTGTATGCGGAACCTTGAGGTCTTCTTTGCTGAGCCTAAACAGAAGACCCTCAATTGTAAATTTTCCTGTGATGGTATCAATATACTCCTATTCTTTGACTCTGGAGAGTTGCTGAGTTCACCCATCAGGGATCTTAACCATGGACTAGCTAAACTTCAGATAAATGAAGTTGCCTCCTGCTGTATTCTCTACACAGATGGTTCTATGGACGGGAAACTCTCTGTGGACACCGTTCTGATTGATGAGATAGGTCCTGAGAGTCTAGTATCAGGAGATAATAGAATTCTGTATTCCCCATTAGATGAAAATAAGAATAACAACTGTATGATAACCGTCAACAAGCCTCCAGTGATTGATATCACGTTTCATCGCAACAGGACCTTGGATAAAAGTATGGATATCATTATTGGACGATTGTCACTGACGTTATCCGTTCCCTTTATTGAAAAACTAGCTCTCTTCATTATTGAATGTCTACCGAAAGAGAGTGAGGTCTGTGGTGTTGTCAATCTTGGTTATGTTGACATGGAGATGCAAAGACATGACTTTGGAGGTGTTCCCATTAGAAAATCCCCGAAAAAGAGTCTGACTATTGCTTTAAGAGTCAATAAACCCGAGTTTATCTTCCTCATAGAAGGTGCTACAGGCAAGAGGCGATACCTCGTTACGAAGGCAGAAATATTGCTAGACTATTCAAGACATGCTCAAAGAGAGAACTTTGTCATGTCTTTGTCAGGATTACATACTTTATATTCCTGTCAGGATGGCCATGATTTGTATACGATTCTAAAACAATGTGATGTGGAACTGTCCAAGGCGTTAACCCATGAGAAAGGAGAGAAACTTTCACTGAATGTCTCTTCCCTCTACCTTCAGTTCTCTAACAAAGTCGTCTACGCTATCAATGATGTCCTCAATGATATTGTGGAGCATTTTAAAGTCCCTGACTTACTTGAACAGCAAGAAGAGAGCACATACAACATGGAAGATCTCTGGGAACCCAAGAAGGTTGTTCTGAACTACCCAACATCAGACGATCTGAATGATACACAAGTTGGTAATTTTTGCTTCAGTCAGAAGCGAAGTACTCAGATTTATAACCATCAGGTGTTTCTAATGCCTAAAACTGAGTTCATTGTACTGTTTGAATTGGAAACTTTGCCGGTTTTGGTGTTTAAGTCAACCCTGGAAGTGACAATCAGCGATTGGTCTACTTTGCTGAATTCCACTTGTGATTTTACAATTCAGGCGAATTACTTTAACGCTGGGAAACAGAAGTGGGAGCCTTTTATAGACCCAATCGTGTTGGAAGAGAGGGTCTTCAAGCCTTTCGAGGTTAATGTGAAGATCTTTCAGGATAAGGCTCAGGAGATTGCTCATTGTAAAGGTCTGAAGTCACAGGCTGGTAAGAATGGAAGAGGTAGTTTAACCAAAGGGGGACGTCCTAAAAAGGGTAGTGACGATGATAAAAGCTCTGATGATGAAGAGGAGGAAAGTGGGGATGATATGGTTTACCTGGAACCTACGAATTCATTTCATGGAAGGAACAGTCGGAGGGTTAAAACAAGTTTGTCTACTTTTTTGGATGATAGTGATTCGGAGAATGATGATGGAAGTATGGAAAAGTTGGCGGCAGCTATATCAGATTTATTTACAGGGTAAGGTTATATATCTAAAGTTCCTAAAGTCCCTCAAGACCCTGCAGTCTCTGAAGTCCTCGGATTCGGTCCCTGAAGTCCCAGAAGTCAGTCCCTTAAGTCTCCGAATTTAGTCCCTGAGGTCTCCGAATTTAATCCCTTTAGTCCCTGAAGTCCTTGAAGTCCTCGAATTCACTCCTTAAAATCCCCGAATTCAGTCCCTTAAGTCCCTGAAGCCCCTAAAATCTTCGAATTCAGCCCCTGAAGTCAATTCAGACACTTAAGTCCTTGAAGTCCATGAAGTCCTCGAAATCAGTCCCTTATGTCCCTGAAGTTCTCGAATTCAGTACCTGAAATCCCCTGAGGTCGCAGAAGTCCTCGAGTTCAGCCTCTGACATCCTCGAATTCAGTCTCTGAAGTTCCTGAATTCAGTCCTTTAAGTCCCTGAAATCCTCGAATTCAGTCCCTGAAGTACCCGAATTCAGTCCCTGACGTCCCTGAAGTCCCCGAATTTAGTCCATGAAGTCTGAATTCAGGACCCAGAACAATCTTCAGGTGTTCATATGTTTACTGACATTGATATTTTTTAATTTCCAGTGACTGGAATGAAAGTGATGGAAGTGACATTGAAAATTCTACTGATTCAGAACCTGAGGAACCTGAAGAACCCGACAAGGACTTCATAGATAACCCTACAATAACAAACCTCTCAAAACCATTCCGGAAATCACTGTACCTTCTAATTGACTGCAAAGAGAATCTAAATCTAACAGTCACTCCTTCCCTGATCAAGACCCTGACCGATTTAGTAACCCTGTACTCCAACAAAACTCTGTCTATTGCACCCACAGACAATTCTCAGGCTATAAATCTGGTTAACGATATAGGACCTAAGTCAAAGGTAGAAATCTTTGAAAAGGAACACTTAGGAACGCCTGCATCAAGGATAAGCGAGAGTGACTGTAGGTTATTAATCAGTAAAACCTACGAAAAAGAAGACTCCTGTCCGAATTCACCGACTAAAGATTTAAGTTCCTTAAACAATCTGGATATGGGAGAGGAAGATGAATATGAAGCCAAAGAAATCCCAGACGAGGAACTGAACTATGACTTTGAAACTGTCAATAGTTTAGAGTTTAACGTTGAGAATACCAGTGAACTCTATGAGAAAATCAACCGTTATCAGATGAAGATCTACATACCTCATTTTTATGGTCTTCAGACGTCGTGTCCCCGGAAAGATGGGCAGAAACTGCTTCGTTTACATCCCTGTCAGGTGTCTACCACAATCTACTATTTGGCGTTCAAGAGTTGTATCAGTAAACATGGAATGTCTATAGTCCTCAGTTCTCCACTGTCGATTAAAAATGAGACTTGTTTTGCTCTGTCTATCCTCTATCAGCCTTCGGTACTACAACAACTGAACTTGGAACCTGTCGGGGATGTTACCAATCCGTTTGAGACCACTATGAGGATCGCTGTCTTGGAACCCCATGAGACCTATAATGTCCCGATACATATTGCTTACCATTGTAAGATTTTTGTTCAACCAGCCTACGCCGAAGGACAGTACGTTCCCTCCCAGAAAGGCATATGGTGGAAAGATCTAGCTTCAGACTTGGATACTGGGAAACTCTTCACTTGTCAGGCAAAAACCTCGAAGGACGTCTTTGCTTTAAGAGTTGTTCTTGAGAAGAACCTTGAAGTTGAGACTCTCAAACAAACAGTCCCTAATTATGTGATCCGATTGTTACCTGCGATGGTAATCAGGAACTTTCTACCTTATGCCATAACTGTTGATATAGGTTCTTCCCAGGAAGACACGGACAAACCTGTGAACTCTGTTAAGATTGAACCTGGAGAGAAGAACTCATATTATTCCCTTGATACAACTCAAGATAACAGGGTAACCTTTAGACTACAGACCTATCAGCACAACTATTCAGGTAATCTTACCTTGACTCCCCATATGGATGAGAAGGTGATCGCTCTGGTCAATGATTCTGAAAAATCAGACTTGAACCTCCCCTTAAATATCAAGGCAGAACGTGAGGATTACTACGAATTACTCCTGTTTACCTCCTATTGGATTATTAACAAAACCCAGTTGTCTGTTCAACTCAAGGCTACGTCTACCAATACCATCTATCGAAGTAACCCCTCGTTATTGGCAAACGAAGAGATAATCCTCTTCAGTTTTAAGAGACACACTCGTCAGACTTTGAAATTGAAGGTCTATGATTCGGAATTTTCGAATGAGTTTGGTCTAGACTGTCCTGGAACCACAGGTTTGGTGGTTTGCAAAGATGTGGTGAGGAAGAAACGCTACGCTATATTACTCAAAATTACTCTGTCGGAAATGTGTCCAATGACCAAGATTATTACACTGTTACCTTGTTTCATCGTCAGTAATCAGACCTCTAAGAACTTAAGGTTTATGGAGCACAACGAGAAGACAGATCTTTGGATAGACTTGCCCCAGGGTCAAGAGATTCCGTTCTGGCCGGAGACCACTTCCTACCAGATGTATGTCAAACTACAGGAACAAAAAGGTGGAAGTTCTCAGGGGTTCTTCTTCGCACAGAGACACAAAACTTTGTTGAAGATCATCCTGGGAGCTTTGACTGTTACGGTGACTGGAGGAATTGATGGTCCTTTTAAAGTTACCTTTACGGACTACAAATCGGGTGATGCTCCACTTTTGATCAAGAACATGTGTCAGGAGTTGTTTTTGAAACTCCAACAGCAGAACTTGACCGGGGTTACTTTGCTAAGTCCACAGAATGAGCAGTTGTATACTTGGGATGACCCTTTGAAAAGTCGTCTTCTTGTATGGAACATATATAACAATAAAGCCTCGAATGGGTTTGTATTAGATGTTGAAAGATCTTTATTAATGGAGAGGTATCAATACGGACAGGAACGAATCAATTTCGGGAATGTCACAACGGTGATGTCCTCCAGTGAAGACTCCGACTCTGATTCCGAGTCAATCTCGAGGACTTCGAGGAGTAAACCTAAAGACAGGTTGACCATTTATTGGGTCATGTATAATGAAGTGTCTACAAATCAAAGGACATTGTTATTTACTCAGGATACTATACTCTTCGGGGAAACCTTACAGAAATGTTTCTCGGAAATTGTCAACTTTGAAGTTCTATTGAGTTTGAGTGGGGTTGGAGTGTCCCTGTTTACTAACAAAGAGAAACATAGACACAAGGAACATCTCTACATGTCTCTAAATGATTACCCAGCAACCTGGGAGGTGAATGTTGGTCATAAATGGAAAATACTAACATTGGAGCTAGCATCTTGGATAGAGGACAAGTACAGATCCAATCAGAAGAGATGCCAGTTGAAGGACTATGTCCATATTGACTTTGAGAAGATGTTTATGCTGAAGCCCTTTTTTGCTGAACTTCGGCGTAGTTATAGCCCAGCTCTTTATTGCCAACTACGAAAGAGTCCCAACAATATGTATCTGAATTTGAAGATTCAGAACTTACAGATTGATAACAAAGCTCTTAAGAACCAGGAGGCCATTATTTTGAATCAGTTGGGATGTGGTGGTGATCTTGGGGCCAAGGATATACCTTTCATGGAAATATCTCTGTTGAAGTCTGGAACTGTCATTAAGTCTGTTGATGTTAAGATCAGAGACTTTCAAATGCATATGCAAAGTCAGCTCTTGGAAGATTTGAATTCTTTCTTCAAGACAAAATCTCCTTCTTATCAATTTCGGAAGGACATGGCTAGAATTCTTGGTAATAAGAGCAAGAAACCAAACAAACGGGTTACTATGGTCGTGGAACAAATGAAGTGTTCCACAGTGAGTGTTCTACTCAATGTTCAATCTTCCCATCAGGGTAATTCTCACGTTTCTCGAATCGTTCCATCTTCCACGTCTCTAACAAAATGTCAAGGCTTCTTCTTCCCGGCAAATATGACTCCTTATATGCCCTCTGAAGGAGTTAGACATCGTATGATCAATCTGGAACTAGCCCAAGTTCAAGTTAAATCTCTCCAACACCTCGGGAAATTCATTTGGGGTCATTTCAAAACCCAGTTCCTTCAACAATACTATTCCCAGGTCTTGGGCCTTCAGGTTCTTGTAAATCCCTATGCAATCCAACAGACTGTGAATCCTCAGGTTACTGGCCACATTCAAGATGTTAGCCAACAATCTGGAAACCTTCTGTATTCCCTGAGGTGTCTCTTGGGACATGTTAATATGTCTTCTGTAGCTGTGGAGCAGTGTATTGTGGAGATGCTTAGTGGTCAACACAATTTCATACGACGACCTAATCCGTACCATGCATACGATCATCACAGAATGCCTAAAATCGTCAATTGGAGCCTAAGACACTTCAATCCGGGTGTCATCTTGGCCTTGAATCAAATCATCGCTTCGAAGGGTGGTCACAATGGTAATGGGAATGGCCAATCTGATGGGGAGTTATTCTTCCGTGGGACTGGGAAAGCATTAGTCTCGCTTCTAACTCGCCATCCTGATGACAAGAGTAATAGTGTGCATGTTGCAATGGAGGCCCTCAAACGAGCTTCTTTACTGGGGGAACCCATAAGATGTCACCAAAGATTGACGCGATATGGTAACCGATATTTGGGTCTAGGACCGTTTAGTATCTACGAGTCGATGGGATGCCATCTTGTGGAGAGTGTTGCTGGAGGTAGGTTTAAAGAAGATTCATATTGGACCCACGCCGGGATTGATAAATGTGGAAGATCTATAGTCATCGTAACTTTGGAGTAAGTATTTAAGGTTCTAAAATCGAAATAAAGAAGATTACTGATGATATTCTTGTAGGCATGTCCTGAGGGTTAACAAATGTCGCCTGTGGGGACCTTGGGAACTGGAATGGGCTTTGGATTTGGATGAAATCATTTCTGTGCCAAAGGTTACCAACTCCAAATTGGTTTTCAACATTCGACAGGAAGTAATAGTCTGATATTCATAAGTCCTAACCCTGATTCTAAAGAAGTTCTAACTCTAAATCTGAAAAAATACTAACCTCGTGTTTCCCATTTCAGAATGATCGTCATAAGGACGATGACCTAGCAGCAAACAACGATGGGAAACTAATTATTGATGGTGAGGAGGAAGCATTGATGTTCCTTCAGGTGAAAATCGAGCAAGCTATCGTCGTGAGCATGGAAGACAAAGCATGGACTATTAACTAATCCACGTAAATATAACCCTATTTTTGTGCTAACTGTCTGCCCATCCGCAAACGTAAAACGATCCAACAAACATTGATGTGATTATTAACCTTAAATGTTCTGAGAACCCTGAAAACATCATCGAAATTTGAGGTTGATGCAACATTCGGTACTATTTTGTATAATTTTCTGACATGTTAATTACTTATCAAAGATATGTAAATGTTAGTAAGAACCCAAACAAATATATATGTACATAAAATGATGAGATGGGAAGTTTTTTAAGGCGCCCCATGATCAAGATTGTTACCTTGCTTCTTGGCCAGTAATCAGACATCAAAGAAGAAATCACTTCATTAAAATAAATCACATAGAGGGCCGGTGTAGAGGATCGGATCTGAATTCACACTGACTGTATTAAATATGATTATAGGTTATAGGGGTCGGTGTGGGAGCGAGCCTCTCGTGAACTGGAGCCAAATTGATAAATTGATATATATA
>JAODAC010020154.1:0-19426 GCA_027575185.1 Mimaenictus wilsoni | reverse complement strand
GCAGATGGTGAGAACTACGAGACCGCGTAGGCGGAAATCAGAATATATTCCAATGACCAAGGGGCGGTACAGGCAGTCTTGGAAGTCTTTGACAGTCAGTTAGTTCTTGGACAGACAGTAGTTATTGTGCAGCGGCTTGGGTAGTCGATAGTTCGGAAGTAATTCAATCAGCAATGAGTTAGTCAGTTCGGACTTAATTTGCGAACTAGTACGTCACTAGTTGTTCGGTCGTGCGTTTTTGCACTGTGTAAAATTTAGAAGTGTATAAGAGGTTCTTGTGTTAAATCAATATATTATGTTAAAACTATTCGTGTGTTATGTGAGTGTTCATCACCTTGAAGCCCTCCCCATAGTCTTGCACCCCACAGCCTAGCTAGCCAGCACGAGTAAAGTACCAGCTTGAGAAGGTACCTATTTAGTTTGAACAGCCATATCCAGCCAACGAGCAGAGAGATCATCAACAATCTCTGAATTGTCTTCGTACGGTCCAGAGATGTCCATCAATAAATGGTAAGTACTAGTTATAAGTATCCCAGGTACAACGCGGTAGCATGTCGAGTGAGAGTAGCAAAAAGCCAAGCGAGTAAAACCCATAAAGGAAACCCCCATGTGAGAAAGCGCTCACACGGTACGCGACAGTTAGTAGAGCGCCAATCCCCATATGCCACATTTAATGGAGGCACCTTTCGTTACATTTGGTGGAGACGCCATAAACCTACCGTGACAATATTCACATATATTGTTCATAATAATTACAACCTTGGTACGTGGGCTCTGAGGGTTGCGAACTCCTGTCAGCATCTCTACACAAAATATGCCATGGTTCTGAACAATACCAACATAACAGATTCATGATTGCTGAGAAGTGCTCACAGTCCGTCACAATTGCTTGGTATCTGCACATATCTTAAACCGGGCATATATGAATGTGAATTACGCAATAGCTTCGACGGATTTATTTACATTCCAAAAGTTTTGCCCATGCACCAAACCTATTTTGAATGTTGTTTACAATCAACTCTGGCATCATAACCCTCTTTGGGACTTTGCCTGTTCGATTGAACGCTTTCATTCGTCTTTATGACGTGAGCCGCTCTCAATTCTCGTTCTGAGAAGTTCGGTATTTTGGATTTTAAGAATTCAATAACTCGTCCTCCGAGACCAAGAAAATAATCTTTGTTAGTTGCTCAGTAGCATTTTCCTATGCAATTTTTGAAGAATTTCGAAATTGATCTCCATTTCTGTAAATCCTTTACTAAATGTACCCCAGATCCGATAAAACATAAAAATGTACCATGATACTTCTTTCGTTTACGGAAAAATAAAATAAATTCACTAGAAGCCTCGTCCCTCATCTCTCCCTATAACCTATTTTGGTCACAAAATTTTACTTCCCAAAGACTGTTTATAACGGCGTTATAACGCCTTTAATACAACACTATGCATGTGTCAATCAAAGGGCAAATTAATCCCATATTGGCAATTGGGCTAGAAATGTCAAAAAATCATATGAAAATTATTTGTTTGGCATAAAGTTCAATATTTGTGTGGCCCGCGAAACATTCCAAGATCAACGGGGGCACCGCATGTGAAAATTTAAAACGCGGGTGTACAAGTGGGACCTCTAATTCGGAGACACGAGTCAATGTGCGGCTCGGCTAAAGTATTTTCACTGGCTCGATCATATAAAAAAAGGTTGCTTATTTCTGCTATAGTAGACTAGTTTTGGTATACAAATATGATTTAGCCATGTAAACTTATCTTATTCTATAAATAAAAAATAATGCGACTAACATTATAGCAAATAACGATATAAGGGTGGAAACTGCGTTGGCGACAATTGTACCAATAGCCATTACTCTCGAATATCATTCGCTACTTTTTCGTATGTTTTTGAACATGTTTGTTCCATAGTCTTCTTAATCTTCTTAATGAGAATGCAGTTCTTAACGATTTTGAAGCACTTGTGAACTACAACCAAATTGATCTATTGCCCTGCCCCAACTGCCTAACATGAAAGGTCATGTATGAACCTTACAATATCCTTGGCTAACTCATCCACTTCCTCGGCTAATAGGAAGTCCTTGACAAGGAAGTTGTATCTCAAACCTTTCGCTGCCTTGCACTAGCAGATTGTCTGCTCGGACGCAGAGAAGTCCCCGTGTCACAACCTGCATGTTTCATTAGACGCCTTTCTCATCGTTTTCTGATGGTACCTTAGGGCACAATGACCTGTTATGAGCCCAGTGAATGTTTTTAACTCGTTCCGTGATAATTCGAGTATCTTTAGGTTGTTATGAGGTTTTAGTAGACGTTTTGTGTGCGTCATAGCGGGCGTGTTTTCCCTGTGTTTTTGTCTTATCTCCTCTTCCCACATATGGATCTCCCTCGTCCATCCTTCAATGGTGAGTCCACAAAAGGGTTCTGGCCTAATGAGCTTGGATCGTGCCCCTGGTTTGGCTAGTTTGTCAGGAATGTCATTGCCTGGTATGCCTTTGTGGCCTGGAACCCACATGAGGGAAACGTGATTGCTCTTAGGCAGTTGCCTCTGTAATGCTTAACATTAGTAGCTTTTACGAGCATGTTCCAAAGGATTTTTACGCACTCTTGACGATTTTGGGCACGTTGATGTAAGCATTTGTTTTCCACCCGATGCATGTCTTTAGATGCATACATAGGAAAAATGTAATTTATCGAAAACCATGCAATATACACCAGAAAAATATTTATTTTTCTTATATCGTCATAAAAACAAACAAATAAGCATCAGGCCAACTAAAAAAAATAAAAAATAGTCGGTGATGTTGATTTTCAGGACTTTGGAGTCACTGGAAATCACTGTTCAAATGCCTCAGAAACTGCATCTATGTTTATTTCTAAAACTCTTCTTTTCCTGGAAGCCAGCTTGGAAGGTAGTCTGAAGCATATTAACAAATGTTTAAAATACATAAATTTACAAATAAAATATATTTGTGAAATAAAATATTTGAAAACAAGACTTACAAGTAACTATACCGCCCTCTATTGTGAAACAATGATAACATATCAGTAATTAAACATGGCGTACAGTTTGATGGCGCTGACGCTTGCGTAATGGTATATTGTTTAGTAGAATGCGAATGACTGTTGAAAATACACATTTTGTGCGTATTGGGATCACTACGAATTAATTACCACGTAAGTACATCCACCAGCCCCGAATAAATCGCCAACATGCTCCAAAGAATGTCCAAAAAACAATGCAAAGCTGTGGAATAATTGGTAGGGTTATGTGGTGCGCATCGCAAGCCCTGGTGTAAACAATGCGTGTTATATTCGCGGCTCGACTGATTGCATCCAGCTAAACACCGTTTATTTTCAGTATAGTAGGAATACTATCACCACGATAGAAGAACGCTTCAACTCGGAGTAGTACCGGACCGACGATAGAAATGGCCGATCAACAGCAGTTCTTTCTGAAATGGAACGACTTCCAGAGCAACATGGTGACGTCCTTTCGGCATTTGCGCGATGAGAAAAGCTTTACGGACGTGACGCTCGCGTGCGAAGGCCAGACATGCAAGGCACACAAGATGGTTCTATCAGCGTGTAGTCCTTACTTCAAGACATTGTTAGAGGTACGTGCAAACATTCGCTGTAAATTATCTTGTTGCTAGGTGTACTTGATTTGTTAGTTCTTTAGTTATATTGTTGTAGGCAACCAAATGTACATACTGTTGTGATTAGTGCGTTTCAATTATACATAGGAAATGCTAGTTTTAAAAAGTTTCAGATAGATTGGTTATTTTGTTACATTGCTGGGTAAAAAGACTTTTATTATTTAATTTGTTTAAAGTCTTAATTTAAGAAAGACTGATGCATGTTTCCAACATAATTCCTAGGAATGATGGTGTTTTCAATGAGAATGTTATTGATTGAATTCATTTATTCTTCAACAAATTTTCCATCGCGATTTTCTTGTAAGTTAAATTTTTCAAATCTGTAACAAAATATCTGGGAAACAATCGATGAACTTTTTATTTGTGCTTATTTTATACGTATGTATCTAGCCTTCCTCATGTGTTTTTATTATTATTATTATTATTTGTTATTTGAGCATCATTTGAGAATCACTAAGTTCTGCATTTTAGTAATATAGTAAGCACCCCTAACAGGTACTGATGACTGTGTCCGCGCCAAGTAAACTAACAAGGAGAGTACATGCCTTGTCAATAATTTTTGAAAAAAATATTGCGAAGATTGTAAGACGCACAGTTTCCGAGAAAATAATTATTAAACATTTGTTTAGAGAGCCATTTTACGCTATTCCGAACGGCGATAGCCTTTAGTGTAAATACCCTGCATATTGTTTTTTAAAGTGATGACAACGCTTGAAAGTTGCGTCGTTTAGCTCGAGTATAATGTGTTTGCACTCTTATACTACGCGAGTAGTAAATTTCATGCGAATCCGTGAGGAAACACCAGTTGTTACCCTTTTGATCGTTTTTGCGTCACTCTGTAAATTACTCCTCCAGCACTCCGTCAATTAAAATATATAATTTTTAAATATTAAACACTTCTCTGGAGCATATAGGTTAAGACTGCTCAACCTTTTTGAATACAGGATCGACTGCAATGATTTCTATAGTTCCCGCGATCGACTGGCGCGCCGCACAGTGGACCCATCAAATTTGCCGCATAAATATTTCCAATTGAGCTAGAAAGTTGAAATTTTCAGAGTTTATTCATAGTGCTCTGCTTGATTGATACATTAAGTTTCATAACATTTGTTCATCAGGAAGGTTCCTCTTTGGTCATTGTTAATTATTATTTCGCTTCTTTGGTACCTTCTGGTGGCTTAATCATGTTGAAATTTCGTTAAATTATCTGCCTAATTATCCTGAATCATATATGACCCTCCTGACTAAAATATATTTCTGCAGATTATGTTAATCATGAGTTTTTTAAATTAGTGCTATTTCCTTGTTTCTTTTTCGCAAATTTTCGTAAAGATGCGCCTGTGTTTTCTTACTTTTTTTTATGTCTATCTTCAATCACATATTTTCGGGAGAGTGGAGCCGTTTTTCACTTTTTCATTAATACTACATCATTAAGGAACTCTTCTAGTTTATTCATTTATAGCGAAAATCACAGGAGCCTCTTCCAAGTCTCGTTTCCATTGACTTTTCTAGAGTGCTACATGACATTTGGAGAAATGTTTTGAAACTTTAATAATGGATTTTGGCTTGTTTGGTCACGATTTTTTGTTAATGGATTATGTCAAATGATGCTCTACCTCTTCAAAAACATATACGGGTATAAGACGATATATAACTTCGCAGTGCTCCTACAACTATGAATGAAATCTGAAAATTTCAACTTTCTAGCTAAATTGGAAATATTTATGCGGCACATTTGATGGGTCGGGACCACTGTGCGTTGACACCCGTCCAATCAACCGTATCCAGTCTAGTACTCAAGGAATTTGAAATTGGCACCACTCCGGTTTGTTAACATATAAAACCGAAAGAGATTAAATATGTACCTAAAATCACCGGTAGATCGTGATCAACGGATACTTGGATAGTCCTGATATAGGGAATTATAGGGGACCAGTAAGGGAGCAAGCCTCTTGTAAACTGCGACCAGAGTTATTGTTCTTCCCAAACTGCCTGACACGTGGGCGGTAACCCACTTCTTCGGTCAGTAGAAAATCCTTGTCAAGGTTGTATTTCAAACCTTGCGCTGACTTGCATGAGCGTAAACTTTTAGCCAAAAAACAAACAGAGCCTATATTCCAAATAGGTTCCCGTAAAGAATTCTCAATAAGTGTCTTTTTTTTTCCTGCAGGTATATATTCCCCCCCATAATTTTAACGAAGTCATTTGTAATATATATGCATGTGTTGTCACTTAAAATGAATTTGTACTCTCTTCATTTATCAGTGATCCACTACTTCAACTCATCTGGTAATAAATCAGTTTTTATCATACATATTTATAGTTTCATTTTTTCAGGTAAAGTTTAGGATTAAAAAAAGCAAATATCAATTGATAATATGAAATTGTGTGTTACTACATTTCTAATAGTATGTGTCATCAGCACCAGATTCATTTATAATTCTAACTTATGAAGCGCGAGTGACCCATTTAATAGTTTCAAATGAGCCATATTAGTTTAGGGACATCCCATGGTGGATCACCAACCCTTTTGCGACGATGAAATATTAGTGTCACAAACATTCCTTTTTTTATTCAGATTGTGGTTGATTTTGATCCACATCCAAGATTACCGACCCGTGCTATATGTAATTGCCTTTTACTACAATGCGTTCGATAATTAGATCAATGTAATACATAGTTCATTGTACTGATATTTATCAATAATGAAATGTGTGGTTTAAAATAGGTTTATCCATAAATCAGGATCTTGAATCGTGTTAAAGTAATCATGTGTATTTATACACAGAAATATTATACAAATATGATTGAAACAGATTCTACTCATTCAAATTTGTCTCAATATAATTTAAATTGTATATAACCTGTAGTTGAATTAATTTTAATAATGAATGTAAATGAAAATTTGATAGGAAAACCCATCGAAACATCCAATAATCATCCTCAAAGATGTCGCCTACAGCCATCTGCAAGCAATCCTCGAGTTCATGTACGCCGGCGAAGTAAACGTCAGCCAAGAACAGTTACCCGCATTCCTGAAAACCGCCGACCGACTGAAAGTGAAAGGACTTGCCGAAGCGCCGCAGGCCATCAAGCGGGAATAGTGGTGAACAGCAGCGCCATTGAATATATTGTTCTAACTTTGTCACACAAACATTCAACACCGATAAACCTGGCAAAACGCATTCGACGCTCGTGTGCTTCTTGGGGGGCAACAAGTTTTGCATCGAAACACCAAGATTTCCACTGGTTATTCTACCCCCGTCACTTTAATTCTCTTAATTAATCTATAATCTTAGTTTATTTGCTCTTTTACTTTTTATATGCATATATCTTATATATAGGATGATAATTCTTTCAATAATTTTCACAATGATGATCAGATGATCAACAAAACACAACACTTACTTATACTTAAAAGATTTAAAACCAACGCAAACTTAAGTGTTCTAGAATGCAATCTGTTAATTTTTTAAAAACTTAGTTTATATTTAATAGCAATGTTTAAACGGTTTGAATGTGGAGGTGTGATGTGTGAGGAGCCGGATATTTTATTTTTGATAACATGTGTTTTCACGTAGTAGTTGAATCTAGAGAAATGGAGAATGAATGAAGAACGACTCGATGCAATTTGTACACTCACCGAACGCGAACACACCGCAGGACACACACGAATGATGTATAACTGAGAGATTTTTATATATAGCAATATTTGTTACACACTGGATGAAACAGTCAAACAGGTTGTTCCCCATATTAAATAGTCTCGATGACATTGTATTTGTAAATGAGGGTTAGTTTAATTTACTGTATGTTAGAGTGGCGCGCCTGTAACCGTTGTCTTCATTTTTTAATGGGTATGGATTTTTCTAATCTTTTCTCACCGCAGTTTTCATATATTTTTGCAGCCCGCCACATTTTGGGGTAACAGTCAAGGCCGGTTCACGATATATGTAAAGATTTTCTAAGATTTAAGGCGTCTTTTTGGATATTACATCACTGATGATTGATGGTGGATTGATTACATGGATTTGTTTCAGAAGTTATGTCTATTCAAACAGATATATTGTAATAAATAATGTTGTACTTTGACATCTCAGGAATTTCCTTTTTTTACGTATTTACTCCGTTCATATCACCATCTTCAATTAATTCTATACTTTGAGCTTAATTGAGCAGGTAATCCATCTGAGCGTCTAATGCTTCAGGCGGTGCGTGAGCATTGTTTCTCGTTTCAGATTTTGTTCCGGGTGCTTCTTGGCATGGTGGAGTATATCCAGATCCATGGGTAGGCTTGAAGGCTCTTTCCTCACCTAAGCCTTTTTCAAAATATTGAGCCTCCTCTTTTCTGGTCCAAGAGGAATTCCCCCAATCCGAGCCTAAATTTACGATCAAATGGGGACTCTGCTAAAGAGATTTTTGAACATCCTTAGCTCAATTGCCCTCTTATGGGATGTGTGCCCCACGTTGGGAAACACTGCTTTAAAGCGTCTCTTAATGTCGTTCGGACTAGTCTGTTTCGAGCTGCTTTCATGCACCTCGCCCAGTTGTCTTCGACTTTGAGGTTGCTGCGAGAATTCTCTCCCAGTTGTTCAATGTAGTCACTCCTAGAGATTTAATTTTCTTTGAAATAATTATGTCTACCTTACATTGTTTCGTACCATGGCATGATTTTTCATTTAACTAGAAATCGCTACGGTTTCCCTTCCGTCTCCAATAAAATCTTGTTAAAAATTTTGGAAAGAAAATAGCCCGTAATCACCCTATTTTAGTTCCTTCTAGAAGTGCTGTGTCGTCCGCGAAACCCACTATTTCTTTGCACAATAGAGTTTAAGGAGCGGCTTATATTAATGGTTTTTGATTTATTTCTAATAGTTTGACTGAGGTATAGAATAATTTCCATTATCTGAAGTCTTGGACATATCGGTATTATAAAATGTTGTAAAATTCATAAACGATTCTTTAGCACGCAATTTTTATCTAGAAATAGTGCGGGTCAACTGTGATCCGAACCTTATTTGCAAAGAATCACTTCCTATGAATTACTGAAAAATTGACGCAAAATCTCGCTACGTTTGAACAAAGAAGATACACCTGATAAAATTCTTAATTAACAATTCCTTAGTAATTCATCTAACAATAAATATTCTTCGTAATATTTTCTGTGATTACTAGATTTTCAGAGAGAAAAAGTTATGCAGAAAATAAATACAAATAATTGATTAATTTTTTCATTTCATTCTCTAAAGGAAAGGGACATATTTTTACAATTAGCTACATTTCCGACAATGCAAAATTAACTTATTCACAACTAGATGGTGCCTCAGTTAAAAAAGAATGAAATAGCATAAGGGGTAGTGCGGGTAAGTAAGTCTAGGTCTTTGAATTGTTTATTTCTGTAAAGCCATACCTCTTCAATTAATAATGTCTTTAGTTTCTGTAACTTATTACATAAGTGGTAAATTTCAATGAATATAATTAACTAAAACAAAATGTATTCTTCTTCTATCAATATTATTAGTCTCAATAGTATTAGTCTCCATATGCCTAATTCCATGGATAAAGAATGAAATAGTGCTAATATCGGTAACGATAGTGTTAGATGCTCCCTAAAGGAACATATTTAATTGACATTTCACAACGGATTCATTTCTCATATCAGTGTTGATTTATACACAAAAAAAAACTGGAATAAATTGGGTCAAAAGGTTTCGCAATTAAATATTTATAAAAAAAAGTATCAGAAAAACGTTTAATCATACTTTATTTCTTTCCATTACACACTTAAAATTATTTTTTCTTTCTATTCGTATATTACTGTCCTATCCTAACACTAACTCATAGCACGAATAACTACGAGTACCTTTACAATTTATTGATTGTCACAGTAGAAATTGTAGATAAATATATAGGAAATCTCGCAGTTTACTCATCATCAATTCAGAACATCTTTCATATGTTTAAGATATGTATAGTCAGATAGAATTTGTTAACACTTTGAACAGTTATGTTATTCCTTTCGCATTTTGAAAATATATAAATATACATTATAGCTACGTACATTCAACTATTTGATACAGATGTATTTGATTATTTGCTGTGCTGTTTGTCAGGGTTTAAGTAAATCTTTCAAGAAGTGAACACATTGTTTAATAATCAAAGAAGCAAAAAATCAGTCAGTTCAGCACATTTCAAATTGAATTTTATTTCAAATATATGTTACTCGTTAATTTCAATTTGATTATATATGTTTTGTTTATATACATTTAAAGGTTTTCTTCGAAGATAAACCTTCTAGGTATTTTAGGCCTCGTTAACTACATAGCAAGTTGGCATGTTTATCAACCCGCTTTACAATGAAGATAATTCTAAAATTACTCAACTGTTTTTATCTTGTATATTATAGTCAGTTGAAGAATTGTAGAATTTTCCAAAATAACATTGATTTCTTATACATATACGTATATCTAACATTTTTGAACAAATTATTGATTTATATTGATTAGAAACCGTTCAACGTAGTTTAATTGACTTCATTTAGATGAAAAGACAAATATATAAAAATGTGTACATACTTTTGGTTACAGTTTCAAATAATATACTTTGATGTAAATTCTTATGGAAGAAGATAGAAACTGGCGAAGGATGAAAGAAAATTGGTGTAATAATTATAGCGCAAGGAAGATTTTTC
The DNA here is from genome assembly GCA_027575185.1 of Mimaenictus wilsoni. Lineage (NCBI taxonomy): Eukaryota > Metazoa > Arthropoda > Insecta > Coleoptera > Staphylinidae > Mimaenictus > Mimaenictus wilsoni. The sequence continues at coordinate 9,076 of JAODAC010020154.1, read as the reverse complement.
ATATATAATATTTATAGAATAATATCACAAGGAAATGCTTGTAGCTGGGTATTTTCTTCTTTTTTTATTTACAAAATATGGATTAATTAAATCCATGGAATTTGCCATTTCCGGCTATTACAGATATTTTTAAAGGACATGTAGATTCTCACAGGATTTCGACTTGCTGATATCATTCAGGCATATCTTTTGTAAGATTTCACGTGCGATATTCAGGCTGAGGCTGGTTTTCGATCCGTGTAGCTTATTTTGCTGCTCGCGTCGGCTGCACGTGGCCGCTTTACGCTTATCACGTGCATCTCTCAGCCGAATCTGCTTTAGGATCCCTACGAGAAGTTCATCAACATTGTGTTGGATTCCGCTGGAGGTCTCAATAAATTTGCATTCTCTGGATACTGCCAAGGATTTTCCATCTGAAAACATAAAATATGAAATAATTTAGCAGTACATAATTTACAGTCCAATCAAATTTTCCAATATTCACAATATGTTTTTTTTTATGTTTTAATGAAATAAGCAATAATCAGATAACATTATTAGGTACATCTTCCAATTATACGCTCACAAATTGGACGAGAGGGTATAGCTAATTTGACAGAATCAATTATCAAATTTATGGGGTACCGTGTGCTGTTAGTTACGTGAAATGATGCAATTGTTTTAAGAATAACCAATAGATTTCTAGGGACTCCAACTCCTTGACATTTATTGGGATTTATTTTCATTTAAGAGCAGAGCAAATGTTGCAGACTGTTCCTGTTAGATTATGACTAATTTTATTTACAAAAATATTACACCACCTCAACTGAGATGCAGACCCTCAATTTCCCACACCATTCATCTCTATCTCGTACGTCTATTCTTCTTGCCTATCAGCCAATCCGGACACAATCCACTCACTTTATCTGAACATCAACAAGGTGTGCCACGAAATACTATCCTCGAGGTCAGTCTTAGCCAAAACATCTGCGCTGCACACGTCGCCACACGCAAGTCGAGCCTGCCACATCAGCGGTAGGTCGTTAACGCTAAGAAGGTACCACTGGACGTGCTTGAACAAAATACTATCAGATCGGCTACGCTTCTCTCATAGCAAAATGTGCAAGGGCATACCTAACTTTTAATTGCAGTCTTTCTGCCCAAAAATCTGTCTTTTCTTTCCAATCTCCGTATTCTCTATATACCTTTGCCCTGTCACTATTTGCCTAGTGTATGAGTCTATTCATTTCATGTTTCAACTCATCCTGTGGCCACCCATGCTAATTCCAAAATCGTGTCCCTTCTCAAACCTATCATTCTTTAGGGCTTCGTTCCCTGCATCGGTCGCAGGACATGCAGGACATTCCTATAGGCTTTTCTTTCCATTCCTAGCGCCATTATGCTGCACCTTCCCGGAGGCGCCCTCACCCTTCCGAGATGGCTAAGTCAGTCTAGCCAATGAGAATCAACTGACTGCGATAAACCCGCCTAGATCATCCTTCACGAGCATCTTATAATTTCTAGATTTCTGTTCATCGTGTCACTCATTTACTGACCTTCTTCGTGTTAACAACTTACCCACACTCGCGCCCTGCTCTCAATCTGTATACATATAATTTGTGTTTACAAATAAAAATGTTTTATGAGATTTAAAATAACGCGGTATTATTTACCAACCAATGATAATAACAATCCCACAGATAGGTAAGTAAGAAGGAGTAAAATTAAGAAGCACAATAGGAATGCTCGCAAAGGGAGCAGCTTTTTGAGCCTTCGCAGGCGGAAAACTAAGTCCACGAGGTAAAGAAAGATAAAGACCTCGAGAGAGAACGATAGAAAAGAAGACAGAGGAATGCTGAGGTCAAAGAGGAAATATACCTGCTCTTCGAAGATTTGGGAGAAGTGCAGTTTTGAAATTGAGATTACGCAGTGGAAAAAACCTAGAAGAAATACAAAAACTAATATGCTAAAGTGATGGACCTCTACAAGTTAATAATCTACAGAGTAAATTTAATGCACTTGTTGCCCCCTTTCCTTCTCATTCTACTTATAAAGTTACATATTTGGACTTTTTCTCCCTGCCTCCGACCAAAACCTTTTGCTCCTCGTTTCCCTGGAAAAAATTCTGCCCGGCGGCGCCTCTGTTCAGTGGAATGAACAGTGCCTACTGATATCGAAGACGCGAGGTCGAAGTTCGGAGGGCATAGACTCGATTTTCGATAATTAATCGTGGGGAAGTCCCTAATATCCGGCCCATTGCATTGACAGAAGAATTGAATAGAATCTTATTCACCTTTCTTTCAACTGTTTCCTCCATTCCCATGTTCAACCTACCAAGTTTGATAGCAGAACTGGTATTCCCTATTATCCATCCCATGGTGGCGCCTCCAAATGAAACAAAATCACTTAATAAATAATTAAAATTATCTAAAGGGTACTCTTCCTCTGAGGTAGAATTTGAAGACACGAGTTTAATGACCAATCAAGTATTTAAAAAGGGTTTTAGTATTTTAAAAAGGGTTTTAGTATTTTAAAAAGGGTTCTTGCATTTACCAACGTGGTGATTGACGCCAACCCCTTCCCTGTCTCTTCCAACCACACCTCTACTCGTTTTCCTCCCCTGCCCTCCTTCAAAGTCCATTCCACCTACACCTCAACACATTCCCCTGCCAGGTGTTCCTATGTATCCAAGCCCTTCCCACGTAACACACACCTGGTGTACTCGGGCCCCATCCATCCCTTACGCCCACATCTCACCTCCGACCCACATCTCGCCCTTGCCAGAATCACTCTCTCCATCCGGTCATGTTCTTGTGTCCGAAGTACCATGGTCTTCGCCCGATCACCTGGACCTTTTGAAATGTCGGGTTATATGTGCTGCTGCTAATTCTACTTTGCCTCTCCGGTTCTTCCACAGAGCCTCTCCGTCCATATAACCCGGATCGCCACATCGAAAAGACCAACCGCTTCGTATGCCCTCCTTCTCCGAACCGCCCACATACTAGACCCTCTGCTCACGCACCAATTAATAAATTAATAATTATTGCCTACTGGAGGATCACTGGTAATTGAGCGCACTTTATCTACTAGAAAGCGGGGTGTAGAAAACGTGTTTTGCTAGTATCTAATGGTGGTTTGCTCCCGAACGCCACATGACAACATTTCTATAGACAATTATGCCACTCAGTGATGTGCTAGTTTGATTATGGAAGGAGGCATTGCCCTCTAAACGTAATCGCACTGATTCTCAAACCACCAACTTGCAGCACTGCGTCAAGTCATACAATATTGGTGCTAGAACAGTGAAACTCATATGAGTATCTAAGAGGTTGAATATGCCCGGAACATTCGTTGGTACCATGATAAAAGAAACGGAAATTCATTCAGCCTGAACTAGTACCAGCACAGGATTTTCACAGAACACGCAAGATTAATAGCGACGGCATTATTATATTCTACGGAGGCAATAGATATATTTCTTACACCAGATCTAATCAGGAACGTCCTTGAACCTGGCAGGACACATTACGATACCTGACAGACTCTAGGATAACCTCCATACCATGAGACCAAATGATATATTCACAGTGAGCAGACACTTCATCATTTATCAACGTACCCTCGTTCATGGAGGCAATGATGGTATTTCTATGCGGGGAAAACTACCATGAATATCGTAAGGGAAATATAGAGAAACCTAAAAACGTTCAGCACTACAAACAAATACGAGAATAAAATAAAGTCCTCAAAATGTACGTATCATATGCCAAATGTATCATATATTTAACTTATTGTTAGTAAAATACAGTGTAAAAACTACGAAGGTATAATTTGCTATAGAAGCCAATGCTTTTTGTGTTGATTACAATTCATATCATCGTATAAAACATATACATTTTAATATAAAACCAACAAGTTCCCGTTATATATGAAAATGAAAATCGCTGACATAAAATGGCCTATTTTTCACGAGAGACAAGTTTATAGTACATGTAGTTCAAGGCTGTATTTGTGGCAGGTTTTCCAATTCCACGTACGGGAAAATTGCATCATAAATTGCATGTCATTTGCAAATTCTTTTCTATTACACTTCGTTTCTCATATTTTCCCTGATAGATTCTAAATGAACACGAGAAGAAACAATTTAGGAGTAATTTAAAATAATGTTGCCTGATTTATTAAAGACTCCATTGTGGATGAGTTGTGCATAATTGAATGCAACGGAAAAACAGGCAAACCACGCATCGATTCAATTTCTGATTGCATATAAATGAACCAGACTTCTATTATAACTCTCCCTCGTATTTCTCTCTGGGAAATGATGACTACAATATCAATAGATGTTGGGGATATGAAGGAAAATTGAATTGCAACGATTAGATAATATATTAATTAGTTATATCTCTGTACATTGTTGTATTGTTCATTGGTTTTGATAAGAAAAAACGTGTGGATTTTATCAAAATAAACCAAACTTTTCTTCCGAAAACATTAATTTATTATTAAAATTTGCAAAGTAATCCCAGACTAACATTTATAAGGTTTAACCAAATCTTCGTTAGATTAATAACCCTCATCCGTCCTCCCGCGGAGATGAGAAACGAATCCCTAATTGCCTGGCATCTTACAACCAAGTTTCCTAATTCTTCCACCCTTCACACACTCACCCGTTCTGTGCGTTCGTGAACGGGTGAGCGTGTAAAATCCGCTCGATCAACTTAGAAATTATCACCCGGCAACGAACTCACCGTTGGCGGAGATCATCCTCGAACGTGCCAGGTCGGCCTTGTTGCCCACGACGATCACGCTCTTGTCCTGCGTGTATCCCTCTCGCCAGAGATAGTTGAGTGTATCCTCTGCATGATGAAAGCTGGATCTTGCAACGATCGAGTAGACGACGACGCAAGCGTGTGGTTCATACGTACTTAGCGAATTTTCCACCTGGTCAAATCAGGAGATCATTATGTAAACAAAGACACTTTTACAATTGTCATAGACATACCATTATAACTAATTAGTATTAAACTTGCGTTGAATACAATATATGAAACAGACGACTTTTGCAATTTCAGCAAAATATTTTATTGCTATAGACAAAGGTCATTGCGCATTTTATTTGCGTTTTTTAAAAGCATTATTACTAGATAAGCAATAAATTATAGAAAACACGAGATTTGTGTTTATTTCACTTCAATGAATATTTGACGTCAAATAATCGTAGAAATAGTACATCAAAATAAGCGTAATGTTTTCATTACATGCTATCAAGATTGTAACATCTGCTTGTGGCATTATTTACAAATGCTCATTTTGTAACCTTTGTAATGCAATTCCTGCACGTGAAATTTATTTTGCTATTCAAATAAGTATCACTAAGTGCAGAAAATGATAATAAGTTTATCTTTCAATAATAATTAAAAATCAGCCGGAATTAAATGACGAAATAAGTAGTAATAAAGGTTATCTCACAGTAGATAGCTGTTCCCAACGTGCCTATAATTTTGCATTAGACATATTATGAGTGTTTTATGAAATTTAATTGAAATTAAACAACCATGTTTTACTTTATATGAAGAAGGACACCCCGTATACCATCGTATGGCATGCAACACGCTGATTTTTGAATGGAAATTTGTAAATTGCTCTAGATTAATTTATATATTTAGAAAACGTGACGCGTCAATCAATCGCCTGATTAATATTATCAGAAATGTAATAATAAATAAAATATTGATAATCGGACTTAGTAGACGTCATATGTACTGGGCAGTTTTACATATTTTAAAGAAATGTATGTGCTACCTAACCTAGGAGACTACCTAACTAAGTATTTGCGTTTTTATGCAATTTTGTTGATATCATCTTGTTTATCTGAAGAGGAATATGCTGAAGTGACATTTTAATTTTTTTGTTCAGAAACCTCATTATCAATATTTCCACAGCTATTAATATTATCTGCTAGCAACAGTTGTGCAAAATATTTGCCTCACTTTGGGACCAATCAAAAACTTTGCAAAAAGCTCGCTTGTTAAATGACGTAGGCTGGCACCATTCTGGTAGCTGTATAAAAATAGTCCTTGCGCCAAGCAAATTTCAGTATACACTCTGGTCTCACGACTTTCACGAGCCCTCTAAAGCCAAAATGTATCTCGCCGCGCTTCTTCTGGCCGTACCGCTGCTCCTCAGCCTCCTCTATGCTTACTGCGAGCTCAAGTACAAATACTGGAGGAAGCGCAATGTCCCCAGCCCCAAGCCCACTCTGCTTTTCGGTAACATTCTTCGCTCCCTATTGATGAAGGTCCATCTGGGCGATCTTTGGACTGAGATTTACAAGTAAGTCAATATTGGCGAAATATTAGTTTGGTACTAAAGGCTTTTGATGTATCTATAGACAATACAAAGATGCCAAATACGTTGGGTGTTATATCTTCACGAAGCCGGCCATTATGATCCGCGATCCGGACCTAATTAAAACGATCCTCACCTCGGACTTCAATCACTTCCTGCAAAATGAGATGGAGATTGACAAGAAGGTTGATCCTATCCGCGGAAGGTGCCCGTTCGCACAATACGGTGATGATTGGAAGGACGAAAGGAAGAGGTTGTCTACCAACTATTCGTTGACTAGGATCCGTGCCAACTATCCGATTATCAAGGCCTCCGGTGATAATGTTAGCAAGTATATTGAGAAGCAGCGTTTGGCCGGGAAGTCCTTCAATGCCTACGAGTTGGCTATTCGCTACACCATTGACCTGATTCTTCCCTATGGGCTTGGCATTAACGCCAAGGTCTTTGAGAACGATAATGATGAATTTTTGAAGATTGCTCGTGGTGGCCGTGATGCGAACAGCTACATTTCTGGTCTTTCTGGACTCCTAATTCAAGTTGCGTCTACATTTACAAATGCCTTCAAAATTAAGTAAGTAGTGCTTCCATAGACGCAATTCTTAAGAGTAGATCTAAGAAATTTTCTTTGAATTGTACCCATCGACTTTCAATATACTGGTATAAATAATCTAATCATTCTAATAGGAAATACGATGATGACACGATCAAATTCTACAACACTTTCGTTAGCGATCTTGTCAAATACCGCAAAGAGAACAACATTGTCCGAAACGACTTCCTCACTGCTCTCGTTGACTACACCAAAACCGAGAATAACTTCCACTTCATTGACGTAATGGCTCAGATCGCTGGATTCTTCGATGACGCTGTGGGCAACACCTCCCTTGTGAAGGCTTTCATGCTCCACGAACTCGCCACCCACCCAGATGTTCAGAACAAGTTGCGTGAGGAAATTCGCGCTGTCAAGAAACGCGACGGTGAGATCAGCTACGATGAGCTCAACAAGATGAAGTACTTGGAAGCAGTCATTAACGAGACCATCCGTTTGCACAACCCTGATCCTCAACTGATGAAGCGCTGCACCAAACAGTACGAGCTCCCTGGTAACCTGACCGTTGAACCTGGCACCACGATCATCATTCCAATCAATGCCATCCACCGTGACGATACCTACTTTGACAACCCACTGGAATTCAATCCCGAGAGGTGGTTGGACGAGCATGAACCTCGCAATCCCAACGCTTTCCTACCCTTCGGCCTTGGTCCCCGTAAATGCATTGGCATGCCACTAGCTCTCATTCAGTTCAAGGTCTACCTCTGCAGCATCCTCGAAAACTACCACCTTGAGGTCGTCGCCAATGAGGCGTGCGATGTCGAGCAGCTCAAGACTGATCCTAAAGTGCTTTATCGATGCCCTAACGCACCGGTCATACTAAACGCTATTAAAGTCTAATTATTTCATGTAAATTTAGAATTTAAGTTTAATATTTCGACAATTCAAACTATGTCTGAGCTGTGAGACTTTTATATACATAAAAATAGTTTTATCTTATAATAATCGAAGATAAAAATAGTAACACAGAGTGGAATAATGATTTACTCAATCCCTTTACGAATTCATTCTATTTTTATCATGAATTGACGGAATAATTAGCTAAATATCATTAATTTTTTGTAGTATAGTCACATGTATGCTTATCGATCAAAATAACAAATGTTCATTACAGTAATGAATATATATGCCATGGACGATACCTTACATATTTGTACACATCACTGAAAACCTTTGTAATAATGAAAAATAATAGAAAATTGGAGCAAGCACATGGAAACGTGTTTACTATAGGACAGACTGGTTTATCAACGCTATTGATTCATTTTTGTATCCCAGGTAAATGTTTAATGCGCGCTTTTGTTGGTTTAATTGATTGGAGCGTATTTTCATGTTTCATATTTTTTGCAACGTGGATATACGGGATCTATGAATGGTAATCAGGCAATTTGCAGCGCAGCCATGCGGCGCCATTGTCCGCACGACGACGCAGGTGTAAACAGCTTTAAAAAGGCTTTCAATCGGCCAGTGAATGTCGTGAAAGGGATGCGAATCGATGGAAAGGCTGGGGCTTTTCGGGCGAATCCTTCCTGCGAGTGACAGCCTTGTTAGATAGTCAATTTTCTATGCAAATAGGGTTTTTTAAAGCTGTTGACGCAACGAAAATGGGAATTTTCAATCATTAGCGTCAATTTTGATGGTTTATATTCGAAGCAAACTTTCCTACATTTTCTAACTTATTTATTACTAATTCAGTTGATACTTTTACCCGACACGCCCATTATACTAATTATTGTGGGCAGCCATTTTATACGCATTTATATAAATTTGCCTGAATTTCTCTTCATATACATATAATGCTGTTAGTGATAGGGATATTAAAATGTGAATAATGTGAATATTTTACAAAAAAATGTGTTCGTTTTATTGCTGAAAAGTTTGTTCGTCTTCTACTATCCCAAGTTTCACAACTGAACAATGTCATATCCTCAACTTACATGTTTTATACGCTAAAAATATAGTGGACAAAGTAAAGGAAATGTTGTTAGAGTATAACAGTAATTAATCAAAACGATATACTTACAAGGAGAGTGTTCCAATTGTCCAACACCAAATTGAATGAAACTTTTTGTACGTGTAGTACATATATAGGAATAACTTGTGTTAACGGGACTTTATGCCGTTTTGAGCCGTTTG
>JAODAC010020153.1:0-73937 GCA_027575185.1 Mimaenictus wilsoni | reverse complement strand
AGATACAATACTAAAGGAAAAGAAAATTGAAAATATGTTTGCTCGCCGGTTGAAATATTTGAAATGTACACAAAAATCGCTGTACATCATATTTTGCAAATTTGTGAACTAGAACAATAGTTGTATTAGCATTTATTTATTAGCATTTACTTATGATTGTAGGTTGTAGACTTGGAATTATGGAACCCTTGGGAATTATAAACTAAAAGACCAAAAGGGAAAACAAGGTTGAATGTAGAGAACCCGAACATGGAAGTACAAGGGTGTGAAAGAAATATACCTTGACTTTAATCTTCTCATCCAACAACAGCCGAATTAATTCAATATTCTCATTCTCGATGGCTGCTATTAATGCAGAACGATTTAAAGGATCCACACAGTTTATGTCTAATTCGGTAGGGTTATTCTTGTACTCATGGATTAACCTGGAATATAATTAAATTTGTTAATTATTGATTATCTTACAAGTTACTATTCCAATTCAAATGCAAAGAAAGTTTTCCAAACTAAAATATAGCATATTGTGCAAAGAGTATGGAATGATGCTCATTTCTCACGAGTATGAGAAACTGCAAAACATACAAGTGAGGAAACGGCATTCCATGCGAGTTGCATAATATCTTTCTAAAAACTAAAAGTCCATTTTCATAGTCGCGCTAAACAAGGGTTATCCATATAAATGAACAAAATATTAATTCATATTTTGGGGGTATTTTCACCCCTTGTATATGTGCGGGGGAGTTTTTCACCCTCCCCCGTACTTACATTAAGATTACTTAAAATAAAATCAGTTTCTGATTATCCCTCACCACGCACTCGTGCGGTATTCTTGTGTGTTACTTTTACTCTACTGGGAAACCCAGTAAAGCCCTTTAAGTAGAGCTCCGTGAATTTACAACTCGCGGGGGAAAGCGTATACACACATTAAAATATATTTTTAAAAATCTGCCAAAATTGAAACTTTAAAAATATCTACCTTCGAACAGTAGCACAATCACCTCTCTCAGCATGCAACAAAAACGTCTTCTCGACTGGTCCTAGTGGTTTTTCAACCGGATCGAGTTGAGTAGCAACTCCAGGTGTGAGCACCCCTTCAGCGATATTCGCCAGTAGGTTTTGACTTGATTCACCCGACTTTAACATAGCGTTCAATTATTTATGAGTTTGTGGATTTTTTTCCACAAGTAAAGGATTGTGAAGGGTTGACATGGACGACACCAGGATGACTGCGACCAGCACAATATCTATTACATTACGGGGCCAATAGATTAGAATCCGTTTGAGTACACGACATCTTGTTATGTAATTGGATTATATGGTTTTGGGGGGAGAGGGTGGACATATTTAGTATCAGGAAAGCGAGGGTGTATTTGGAAGAGCAGCCTTATATAAGCGATGATCTATACTGTCCTACTTTTTTCCTGATTTTCTTCAATTTAATTATTTTCATTATTTTGATTGTTTCATACCATATATATTCAAAAAATTGATTAATTCGATTTGAATTATTAATTAATTCGGAAATTAATGTGAAACTTGTTATTAAACTGTGCGAGTATGATGGGAAATTAGTTGTTGTCCATAATTATAGTTAAACTGGTTAATTGAGCTTTGATTTATAATTGTCTAATTAGTTTATGGTGGTTATTAAAATCTAGACTGGGACTACTAAACTTTACCTGATTAACTTATATCAACATATAAAATATTTAACGAATTTGCCTATACTTTTGATATTATGCTAAATTCTGGTTCGTATGATGTTGCAATGAAACATATATGAATAGTTATGAGGCCTACCATTTTCCATTGTTGTTCGATTTCACCATATAAAAAAAAGTAAATGCAAGAAATTTGAGTAAAATTAGACTTTTTTCCTTCCCGCCTTTCTTCTTTCCCGTCATTTTCCTTTCCCGCCTTTTTTTCCTGCCCTTTTCTCGTTCTCGCCTTTTTTCTTTCCGGCTTTTTTCCTTTCCCGCTTTTTTTTTCATTCCCGCCTGTTTCCTTTCCCCTCTTTTTTTTCATTCCCGCCTGTTTCCTTTCCCCTCTTTTTTTCTTTTCCGCCTTTCTTCTTTACCACTTTTTTTTTCCTTTTCCGCCTTTTTTCTTTCCCGATTTTTTCTTTTCCCGCCCTTTTTTCGTTCCCGCCTGTTCCCTTTCCCACCTTTTTTTCGTTCCCGCCTTTTTCCTTTCCCGCCTTTTTTCTTTCCCGTCTATTTTTCGTTTCCGCCTTTTTTCTTTCCCGCCTTTTCTTTCGTTGCCGCCTGTTTCCTTACCCCTCTTTTTCCTTTCCCGCCTTTTTCCTTTCCCGCCTTTTTTCCTTTCCCGCCTTTTTTCCTTTTCCGCCTGTTTCCTTTCCCGCTTGTTTCCTTTCCCGCCTTTTTCCTTTCCCGCCTTTTTTTCGTTCCCACCTGTTTCCTTTCCCGTCTATTTTTCGTTTCCTCCTGTTTCCTTTCCCGCCATTTTCCTATCCCGCCTTTTTTCTTTCCCGCCTTTTCTCTTTCCCGCCTTTTCTCTTTCCCGCCTTTTTTCTTTCCAGCGTTTTTTTCTTCCCGCCTTTTTTCTTTCCCACCCTTTTTTTCCTTCCCGCTTCTTGTTTTCTTTCCCGCCTAGGAGAAGCGTCTATAAAACAAGGAAAGACTGGCGCTGCGCTGCGCCGTAACCGTTACTCGGACAATGAGAATAAGTTTGCCCTCCATAAAGAAATGATCACTCTAAAAGCGCAGCAACTAGAACCGATACCGCGATATGGTCGAAATATGGCCTAACAAAGAGCGGCAACCACATTTCCAAAACCACAATAAACGAGCGTTACCTGTTTATAAACAAATATGATAAAATATTTTGATTTCTCCAATTATTTTCAATTTTATCTTGCACATTCGTCCATTTGTTCAATTCTGTTTCATTCTGTTCTGTATTATTCCAAAGCTATAATACTCAATAAACTCCCACATTGACTGTTGACTGAACGTGAGTGAAAATATTCCCTCCCCAATATTATTTTGCGCTTGCTGATTAGATTATAACGGTATATGAGAAAAAAATCCAATATTCGCTCCTTAACATTCATCCATCCATTCTTAAATTTTGGCATGCTATTACAAATATTTTACCAATTCAAATTATCCTAAAGGAATATTTTTATATTATTTCATGCAAACTAGATTGAATATATAACTAACATGATTTAATTATAACTCGTTCATTCAATTTAGTTAAATTGTTGAGGAAAGAACTTTGTTATTAATGTACAATAACCTCGAGCATTTACTAATTGGCTGTAAAACAACAATGTTGTCTCGTGTATATTATTAGTCTGTGCATCGCACCGTATACGTATTTCCACAGGAATTTTCAGTGAATCCACGTTGTAACGCTATGAAATCGAAATTAATATCAATTAACTTTGCGTTATTTCACACCCAAAACCAGGGGCGGGTTAGGATTTCGCCGAATTTAGCTTAAACATTTAATTAATGATTGACTTACGTTCAATTAATACATCATGTAAGTACTTTTATATGGAAATTAACATAGGCCTCATGTTAGTTGATTGGAGTGGGGGGTAAAGTTGGAGTATGTCGTAATGAGAGTCACGTGACCACAGTTATATAAATTTAGGACCAACCAACTTGATTTCTGAGACAACTGTGGAGGGGCTCTATACCGAAACCCCGAATTCTTTATTGACACTCTTGACTTTTCAAGTACGGTTGACCGCACCTTCATTGTTAAGTTACCAGGCATATCTTTCTTAGGGGTTGGAACGTCACCTATCTCCTTTTTATACATAACATATGACAAAGAAAGGCGTCAGCGACGTGCGTTGCCAGCTGCGACGTGCTGCGAAATTCAAACCAAAATTATAACGAATACATACTGAAAAAAGATGACCACTTTTGGCCACACAACTGGAGTAAAACTAAATACATTCTTAAAAAGGATTAAATTGAAAATAACAACAATAAAAATAGCCTATTTCTCAAAAAGAAACAAGACACATAATGTAAAAAAAGAAAAGTTAAAATCGCATTATTAATTTCTGAGTTATCATCCGCCTAAATTCGGCTCGCATTCACCAGTTTACTAGTTTGCTAGTTTACTAGTGCATACGAAGCGGTGGGGCTTTCTGATGTAGCGATCCGGGTTATATGGACGGAGAGGGGCTCTGTGGAAGAATTCGTGTAGAGAATAGGAAGAGCAGTGGAAGAACAGGAGAGGCAAAGTAGAGTTAGCAGCAGCACATATAACCCGACATTTCAGAAGGCCCAGGTAATCAGGCGAAGACCATGGAACTGCGGAGACAAGAACATGTCCCGGATGCAGAGAGTGATTTTGGCAAGGGCGAGATGTAGGGTCGGAGGCAAGAGGGCGTAAGGGATGGATAGGGTCCGAGTACACCCGGTATGTGTTATGTGAGAAGGGCTTGGATACCTGGAAACACCTGGCAGGGGAATGTACTGAGGTGAAGGTGGAATGGGCTTTGAAGGAGGGCAGGGGAGGAAAACGAGAGGTGTGGTTGGAAGAGTCAGGGAAGGGGTTGGCGTCAATCACCACATTGGTAAATGTAAGAAGGAAGAGGAGAGCGGTATGAGAAGTGGAACTCGTGGATATTGCTGTCATTACTGGGGCTCAAATTGGGTTTTTGTTATTATTTGTATGTGTATTTAATTGTTTATTATTTTTCTGCTTATTGTATTTGATCGCGCCAATCCATGACAACGCACCAATCCAGAACAACAAGTTTTGTTTTCCACGGCCAGCTGCATATTGTTAAGCCAGCCACCTAGATTTAACGTAGTAATAAGATAACACTCTTTTGTTTTCTTTTTTATTTATATAAGACAAATGCGAAACAGATATTCATTCTCATGCAAGGAGGTCCGCTTTCTCCGGTGCGAACGACGAACTGACAAAAATATTCCAAGATGCCGACGACACTGCAATAATGTCGACTGGATTGACATGGGACTCAGCCAAGAAGGGATTAGAAAAAGCACTGGCAATAGTATAACAATTTTGTGATCTGTGGAGAATCAAGCTCAATACAGCCAAAACACAAGTGCTAAAGGTGGATAAAAGATTACCCAAATTTAACACCACTAAATTTGGGACACAATATCTGAAGGTCAGAAATACAGCAACCTACCTTGGTGTACACTTCAGCCAGGGGTCTCGCTAAAACAACACATTAAAGGAAAGGCAGCCGTGGCCAGAAGCACCTTCAGGAAACTATTCTACGTTCTTCGCAAGGGCAGCAAACTAAAAGCGGACACGAAGGCAAATATCATCAAAGCCATAATTCTGAAACAGCTGTCCTATGGACATGAAATCTGGGCTTCTGACAACGACAAATTACCATCGGTCTTGAGTGGTGGTGGTATAAAACTAGCAACATGAAGCTCAGGAAACTGTTAGGTATATCCGACCCATGCCTACAAGCTCAAGAAGCCTATAATAATTTAAAAATCACTGCGTCTGACAAGGCAGCTCTTTCCTGGGCTGAGCTAAGTGATAACTTGGAATTCCTCTCAATACTTGGGGGGAAACACTAAACTCGAAAAGTTTCAAGTTTTTCATAAACATTCCCCGGTAAAGTATTGTGACATTGGCTATTTGCCAGAATTCCCAAAAATCAGGACAAGAAAAAACGAAAGATATTCATTCATTCATCATTCACGATTGAATCACAGTACATCATAATCAGTTACTACTCTACCAAAAAGTTCAATAAAGTAAACCAAGAAAAAAAACAATTTTTCATTCTACTTTATATTTAGAGTTACTCAAGATTGTCTGCTAAAGTAGACGCGCTTTGCTTATCGATAATCCCTTGAGCCTACGCCTCTTAAAATTATTTCGGTTTCCTAAATTTACATCTAATCTACACAAAACATGCCTTTGGACTAAACTTTCCAGAAGTGGTTTTCCTGTTATTTAACATGAATTTCTTAATCAGCTTTTCGCATTCACGACAGTATTTATAAAATGTTTTGTTGAAATGCCAATAAAGGTTCCATATGTGTGTAGTTTGCTCCCGAAGTCAAGCGTGCATATAGCAGATTTACGTCAAAAAGGACTAAAACAAATGAAATAATAAATTTGTTAACAAAAACTTAAACTAACCTTATTAGTGTATTTGCGACTATCCTGTAAAACACGAAAAAAAAACAACTGTATTTCCCTTTACTTTCCTAATGCTCACCTCTCATACAAAGCAATTAATATTACGAACTTCGCCCTGTTTTTGTTTGCCAACCAACGACTTTCACCACCCATTTCTAACGAGTAATACTCATCATCATGATCATCAATAACATTCAATTACCATCGTCATGTTAACGCATTTCCTGAAGCAGCCAGAAATGCCAGTAGCGAATCACCCGCGCACCAACCAACATTTATTTCATCCCTAAATTGCTTAATTATTTTTTCTACGAACACACGTGATTCAATCAATTAATAGTCAGTGTTTAATCGAATTCGAACTACTGTAGTGCCTACAGTAATCAGAATAATTGAATAAAAACCGAAAATAAAATGCGAACAATTCGATTATATTTTTTGGATGTCTGCAGGTCAGCGATGCTAATTCAATTATGTAATTTTTGGGACTGGATTTTGCAGAGCACGTAATTTATTTGTGTTTCACTTTCAGTATGTTGCACGCGGTGCGGCGATGAAGTCAAAGCGAGATTTTCAAAGAAGCGCCGTGAGAGAGAAATAAACACGGTTTGAGTGGCGGCAGGCAGCATGGTGAAAACACGACCGATGGAGACGGCTCCGGCCACAAAGGTATTTTTACAACTTACTTTCCTCGTCGTTTGTTGTTTTCTTTTCCTTGTTTATAAGTTTTATGCACTTTTATAACTTTGGAAAGGGTATGCTAGGACGAGTCGAGCGTGGCCTCGAAAGCTTCATTTCTTATCGTTATTAATATCTTCAGGGCATCAGTTATTTTATAAGTAGAGCTGTAGAATGAATTGTATAGAGCCATGAAGGCGTGGCTTCGAAAGAGAGAGTTAACTATTTGCCTTGAACTGGCAAACCTGTACCGACACCGACGTTTCAGTACCTAACCAATATACTGTGGATATTATTCTCTTTTTCTTATAGCTTCTTGTCCTCTATTTCTTATAAAAGAACAAAGAAAGGCGAGGTGGGCGTGGTCTTGTATGAATAACTGACAATTACTGTAGGCACTATTGAGGAGGTGTGACCTCGAAAGTTTCATTTCTTGTCGTTATTAAAGTGCAACTTCAGGGCATCAGTTATTTTATAAGTAGAGCTTGAGAATGAATTATATAGAGCTATGAAGGCGTGGCCTCGAAAGAGGGAGTTAACTATTTGCCTTGAACTGACAAACCTGTACAGACGTCCACGTTTCAGTACCTAACCATTATACTGTGGATATTATTCTCTTTTTCTTATAAGTTTTGTTTTCTATTACTAATTAACAATAACTAACTGTGTCTATTTCTGTTATTTTTATAAATTTATGTTCTACACTTCTTTAAAATTGGAAAGAAAACACGTGTTTCGCGTGACCGCGCAGGAATAGCTTACAATTAGTACCGCCACTATATACAGAAACAGCAGAGATCACACGCTCATCCCCAAAGCACGATTTGATCACCGGCGAATGTCGGTGAACTTCGGGCGCACTCCTAAACACCAGAGCTTTGACCGGCTCGACTACAAAAGGTTAATACTACAAGACCACGCCTTCATCCTGTTTGAAAGGGCGTGGCCTCGAAATAATCAAGATAAGCCACAATGATTTGATTACTAAATTAAAATAACTAAAATTACTCAAGAGATGTTTACATTCTCTCCATCGAGTAGAGAATAGAATTAACTTATTTAAACATTTTTGTATACCAAATAAAACCTAGATCAACATGAATGATCTACGAAAAGGTTTCTTCACCAATCGACCAATGGAAACGGACGAAAACCAAGAATTGGCAAAAACCCTCTCAGCCACAATGACAAAGTCACTAACAATTGAAGAAAAGAAATATCTCTTGGCCGTTGAACGTGGGGATTTGGCAAATGTGAAACGGTACGTACTTAACCTCTCTTTCTTTGAGGTTATTAAGTCCACTCGTAAGTAATCAAATGAATTAATTCCTAAGCAGAATGCTGCAACGTGCACACAAGTACAACATCTTCAATCCGAATTGTGTGGACAGTTTGGGACGCTCCGCTTTGACGCTGGCCATCGACGGGGAAAATCTGGAGATGCTGGAATTGTTGGTCATAATGGGGGTGGAAACAAAGGACGCTTTGCTTCATGCAATTAGCGTGGAGTTTGTTGAAGCTGTGGAGTTGCTGCTCGAACATGAGCAGATCATTCATAAGAAACAGGATAAATATGTATTTACTAATGTTTATAACGATTGTGGATGACTTTATTAGAATATATTTAATGTTATTTGTGTTTACAGAGTTGGCAAACGGTTGATAAACATATCGCTACATTCACGCCGGATATAACCCCATTGGTGTTAGCTGCACATCGAAATAATTATGAGATTTTGAAGCTTTTACTTGATCGTGGTGCTACATTACCAATGCCACATGATATTAAGTAAGATTTGAATGCGTAAGGTTTCTTAAAAATTTGATAATTGCAGATTTAGAAAGGTTTTCAAAGATATTTATGAAAACATTTGAAACTTTTTTTTTCTAGGTGTGGTTGTGAAGACTGTATACGTGACACTGGCGAGGATTCACTGCGCCATTCCCTCTCACGTGTTAACGAATATAAAGCCTTGGCGAGTCCATCACTCATCGCCTTATCGTCCTCGGACCCGATACTCACGTCCTTCCAATTGTCCTGGGAACTGAGGAACTTGTCATTCGCCGAGCCTGTAAGTTACTCACAAATTTATACGATTTCGTTTCTTTTTTTGTTCAGCAATTTCTAAGAACTAAAGTTTTTTAAGAAGTACAACTTGTTAAAGTTAGTTATGATTACAACTTTAAACCCAAAGAGGATTCTTCAATAAAATCCTTTAAAAGATCTCTTGTGAGCAGGTAGTAAGTTCACCATCTTGTTGGTTGGCTTGTTGGTTCGACCCTCTGACGGGCATCGATGCTGGTAGAACAGTCAAGTTCGAGAGCAAGGCGGGTTGTAAAATTTTACTTCCACTGTTGGATATTTATCTACCTGCTACCCATTTACACTAGTGAGCAGCCTAAAAACCTCCGTAATAGATTTCTTGCCTTTCAAGCCTCTGTCTCTACTCCACTGACTTACAACCAGTGTCTACAGTTTGCCGCGCATCACCATCACCACGTGGAACCAGTGCCGTACCTCCACTTCACTTGTACACGTCGTTTACTGGCAAACCGAGCGTCGTTGTGCGAGCAAGATCTCTCCTATTATTTCTGAATTATACATACATCGAGCGTACATTAAGGTCGTTCCTTTAAACTCTGCCGATTTATATGGAAACCGTCGAAGTTCCTTCCTTCGTGCTGATTACAAGGACTCCTAGTAAATCTAACGTGGCTACACCTCATCGATATTCATTCGAAATACACACTTCACCACTTTATTATTCTTAATGTTGACCTTTTCTTTCCAAGATAAATCTAACCAAATAAACATATATGATAAAATTTAAAGGAATGTAAATCGGAATATATGGATCTCCGCCAGCAATGCCAACAATTCGCCGTGGATCTCCTCCAACAATCCCGCAGTTCCCAGGAGCTGGCAATCATCCTCAACCACGACCCTACCAACCCCACCTACGAGTACGGCGATCGCATGCGACTAGCACGCTTAAAGCTCGCCATCGAATATAAACAGAAGAAGTTCGTCGCTCATCCGCACATTCAACAACTCCTCGCCTCCATCTGGTACGAGGGTGTTCCAGGCTTTCGACGCAAATCGCTCCTCACCAAAGTTCTGCTCGTCTCACGCGTTGCCCTTCTCTTCCCCTTCTACTGCCTACTCTACCTGGTTGCCCCAAACACGACCTATGGCCGTGTTATGAAGAAACCGTTTATGAAGTTTCTTATACATGCCTCTTCGTACCTGTTCTTTTTGCGTAAGTATTCGAAAATCGCTGCAGGTCATACATGATTTTAATGAGAGGATTGCTCCTATTTCTTCCACTTGTACCTTTAGTTGTCTTGAGTTTGGTGTCGCAGCGGGCTGAATACGAACTTGTGAAATACTTTGGCACTGAAGAAATGCAGCGGAATAACGATGAGCGTTATAAAACGCATCGGGGAAACACTCCAACTTTTCTTGAGTATATTATTATTATTTATGTTATTGGTGAGTATATTTATTTGTTTTAGTCACTTAAAGAGTCATAAGTTTTGATGTGATTCAAATACCATTTATTGCTTATTTTTGGTGGTGGAGAACTTGACCGGCTTCTCCACCAATTCTCTCTGTAGACTCGGTACATTGGCACCTCCACTAAATGCTTTTAAAGTGGCTGTGATATACCAGCTACTTTGCCAGTTATTGTGTATGCTCATGCCTACACATTCACTTTTTTACAATAGAATACATTAGAAACTCCGGTGGAAGTACTATACCGGCACCTTCACCAAATTCGTATGACTAGATCACATATCCCGGCTCCTCCGCAATTTTCTGAGTAGAGATCTTCACCGGCACCTCCACCAAATCCTTTAAAGTGGCTGTGATATACCAGCTACTTTGCCATTTATTGTGTATGCTCATGCCTACACATCCACCTTTTTTATAATAGGATAAAATAGAAACCCTAGTGGAAGTACTATACCGGCACCTTTACCAAATTCGTATGACTAGATCACACATCCCGGCTCTTCCGCCATTTTCTGGGTAGATACCTTCACCGGCACCTCCACCAAATACTTTAAAGTTGCTGTAATATACCAGCTACTTTGCCATTTATTGTGCATGCTCATGCCTACACATCCACCTTTTTTATAATAGAATAAAATAGAAACCCTAGTGGAGGTACTAAACCGGCACCTTCATCAAATTCGTTTAGCTAGAATAAATATCCCTGCTCCTCCGCCATTTTTAGATGGAGACCTTTAACGGCACCTCTACCAAATGCTTTAAAGTGACTGTGATATACCAGCTTTTATTTGCCATTTATTGTATATGCTCATGCCTACACATCCACATTTTTTTTCAATAAAATAAAACAGAAACCCTGGTGGAAGTACTATACCGGTACTTTCACCAAATTCCTATGACTAGAGCACATATCCAGGCTCCTCCGCCATTTTTTGGGTGAAGACCTTCACCGGCTCCTCCACCAAATTCTTTCAATAAACCTTATACACTGGCACCTCCACCAAATATTTTAGTAGAATGAACATGTCTATGTGTAACTACTCTAGTAGATTTATGTTGTGTACATTTAAGGTTTCATATTTGAAGAAACAAATGAAATCTACGTAGTAGGAATACGTTCATATCTTCGAAATCTCTGGAATGTGATTGATTTCATACGCAATCTGCTCTACTGCGTTGTTTTCGTGCTGCGTGTCGCCGCCTACATTCAACAAGCGGGCGAAATTCGCCAGGATTCTGGGAAAGCCTACGTCCCTAGAGAGGAATGGCACGACTATGATCCCCAGCTGATTGCAGAAGGCCTATTCGCGGCGGCGAATATATTCAGCGCCTTGAAATTAATACATTTATTCTCAATCGACCCGCATCTGGGACCACTCCAAATCTCGCTAGGACGAATGATTATTGATATTATAAAGTTTTTGTTTATTTACGGTCTGGTTTTGTTTGCTTTTGCTTGTGGTACGTACATATTATTCTTTAAAATACCCTTTTTCGTTATATTCATTGTTCATTATATTCTTTATCCATTCTGCATTATATTATATTTATTTACAGGATTAAATCAACTTTTATGGTACTTTTCCGATTTGGAAAGGAAAAAGTGCTTTCAGAACGATGGACAACCAGATTGGATTGAACAGGGTGAAGCGTGTTCAAAATGGCGTGGATTTATCAAGTAAGAATTCATTAGTTAAGGAAGAAGATGATTTGTAACAGGTTGTTTTAGTGTGTTTGAATCTTCGCAATCTCTCTTTTGGGCTTCCTTTGGTATGATAAATATTAATAACTTTGAGTTGGAAGGTATAAAGTCGTATACTCGCTTTTGGGGATTGTTGATGTTCGGCAGCTACTCAGTAATTAATATTATTGTGCTGCTTAATCTGTTAATTGCAATGATGTCTAATTCATATGCGATAATTGACTGCCATTCGGATACGGAGTGGAAATTCGCTCGGACGAAGCTGTGGATTTCATATTTTGATGAAACACCCACTCTACCGCCTCCGTTTAACATTATTCCACATCCAAAGTGGTTTTTTAGATTATGTGGTTATTGTAATGGATTGAATTATAAAAATAAGAATAAAAAATATTCTCAGGTATGTATTATCATTAAACACTAATCTTGGCCTATTATAAAAGTAGTGTATCACTGTTTCTGTCAATATATTGCTAAAATTGTTAATTTAGAATTAGTTTGAAGTTCTAGAAGTTGTTGGTTAAAGTTCTAAGAAAGCTAAAGCTAAAACTAAACAAAACAAAATTCGGTTATGTTTTCTGGCGTTAATGGTCAACCGCTGCAAGTGGCCCTTCAGAAAATCAGAAAAATGGAATTGTCCATTTCTGTTTTTTCTGTTAGCTTCCTCTTCCGTGGCGCTACAGCCCGGTAACGAGGATTGGTCTCACCCAGCTTTGTTCTCCATTTCTCCTCCAGTTGTACGACTGTAGGCATTTTTCTTGGAAATCTTTTTCTGCAACTCTGCATTTCTGTCATTAGAATTCTATGGGGATCCAGCTTTCTTCCATCCTACTTACGTGCTCTGTCCATCTTAGTCTTTCCAGGCAAATATATGTTGCGACAGGTTCGACCTTCTGCTAGCCGATATAATTTGATGTCAAAGCGTCTCCTCCATAGTATTGTTTGTTCGTATACTCTAGATTATTTAGTCACTTTACAGTTAGCACCTACCTCATATACCTGATGACCTGCTTCATATCCCAGGAGCTCTCGTCGGCTGACATAAAGTTGATAACTGTGTCTGGCGTAACCTAACAAATTAGTTTACGTTAAGAGACATATTGTATACAAATAAATTAACCTAAAACACTTTCTTTACTTGAAGGATCCAATAATAAAAGAACATACCCGTCATTCCAACGTAATGCGTGCCTTGGTTTGGAGGTATGTCACTTCAATGCATCGCAAATGCGAAGAAAACCTCGTCACCGAGGATGACGTGAACGAGGTGAAAAACGACATATCCGCATTTCGTTACGAAATGCTTGAGATTCTAAACAGGAACGGTATGGATGTGAGTAGCGCTGAAAAGAAAGAGAAGTCCTCGTGCGGCAAACGAATGAAAATATGGGAACGTCGTTTAATGAAAGACTTTAAAGTCGCTCCGGTAACCCCAATGCCTTCTGAAGATGAAATCCTTTCTGAAAGTGACAATGGGAAAAAGTATGAAGACTCTTTAAGCAGGTAAGTAGGTAGTGTCTGATTCGTTAGAAAGATCAATTTCAACTTACTGGCCTCCTTCCTTTGAATGCGATTTAAACATTTTCTTTTAAGATTTAGAAGATGTGCCAGACTAGCCTTACTGCAATCCAACCTGAACAAATGGAAAACAACCGTAGCGGGAGCAACCAATAATCAGATAGGCTCCTGCTTTCATCCCCAGTCGATCAAGAAGCAGAAAAATATTGTGAAAGCCATGGAAGAGGCAAGGAAGTTGGTAGAAAGCAAACAATTTGCAGCGATGCCTGTCCCGATTGAATTACCAGATACAACGTGTGAAAGTATTTTGAAGTTAGTACAATTGGAATCGGCATCACCTTTAAGTACTCCTCAAAAACGGAACAAATTGATGAAAAAGTGTGCGAAGAGTATATCTCCTATATCTGTAAGTTTATCCACAGAAGTTATTGAAGAATTGAGGGATATTGAGAGAGCAAAAATTGCGAATAGTCTAGGTAACGACAACGAAACAAGTAGCAGTATTCAGGACAACGATAATAATTCCTACAAATCTCATGGTTATGCATTTAAATCAGATACAACAGCTTCTGTATCAGATTCAGACCGAGAAAATAACAAAGCAAGGTCTAAAATGCTCCGAGAAAAATTCTTTAGAGTCTTAGCAAGTACCGAAAGTGACGAATTTACGTCCGGTACTTCGCTTAATTCAGATCTGGGTAATAATAATCGGCATCAGGTGGTGCTAAAGGATGATAATGATGACAGGGATATGGTGGAATCGGATGACAGTTTTCTACGTACTGAGGGAACTGAGAGCAAAACTGAGGATGAAAATACAGAAACGGCGGATAGTCTGAGTAAAAATAGCGATGAATGCAATTTAACGTATACGGCCAATCATGCGAATCGTAGTAAGAAAATGACAGAACTTCCAACCGACACATCTCTTTTCAATCAGCTTGGTGGTAAATGGGTTTAAAACTTTGGTTATGTTGCGTTATCAAAAAAAACTTTTCCAACAGATTCGACACTTACCTATTGTTCATTAATAAGTTTAGAAAATATAGACTGTATAATTTTGCTTGAACAAAACAGCTATTTTTGTGATAATGGTAATTATGAAGTATATTGGGTTGCATACTAAATTGTTTTTAAAAATGCAAATATATGGATGTAATAGCAAAGTAGTTGCTGGTATTAGAATGTTATAATACTGAATAAAAATTTAATTTATTACAAAGACAAATGTAAAGTGTCTAATAATTTAAATATCGCGCCACTATTAGTGACATGGTTTGTATTTGAATATCGGCAAACCTCGGCAACGTTCGTCTATGTTCATGTTGTCAATCGCCCTCGGTCATATTCGATATGAATCGGATTTCATCGCATGAGCATTTGACAACCTTTATTCCCTGATGTTTGAGTTGCCAACACTCTTTTTTGTTGTAGTCTACCCTAACTTATGCTTTTACCTATTTATGCTATTTACTCTGCGGGTTTACAAATTACGTTTAGTTTAAAGTATCGCTATCGTTTCAATTCGAATTTCGGCGACCATTGATAATATTCGTGCTTATCCACGATTCATATACTCGGTATTCATCAGATACATATTTGACAGCTCAATTCCTAGATGTTTGGGTTGCCTATACTCAAATTTCGACGAACTAACCCAACTTATATTTCCTAACCCATTCCAAACCAATAGAGTTTATAACACAGTTTGAATTCCAAGAATCATATAATATCTCAATTATGTCTAAAAGCTATTACGTTATAAAATACATCAAATATCCATATTTTCCACGCAAATCAGAACAATAAATATAACAGCTTAGGAACTAAATAAAAGCAATTACGAGCATAACCTCTTAGGCGCATCATCTACAATTAGGGTTAACCTCAATTAGCCGTTTACTTCATTTACATTCTCTTCCGGTGTTTTCTCTGATTGCGTCTCCCGCTGTTGTTTTAATTCGTTGCTCTCCTCATCATCACCACCGATGATAATCTCCTCCGGGTCAGGTGCACGTGGTAAGAACTCATCGTCAGGATACATTGCTTTAAATATAGCTTTAGCCTGTTCAATAGAAGCATCATAATCCAAATCCATATCAGGGCCGGGGCATAGGAAACCATTATTGCCAATTGCTTCAAAGTCTCCGGCGACCGGTACGGAGAAGTAACAAGACCAGAGGATTTTCGGTGCGTTTTCATCGTTGTAGAGTTTCTCGATGTAATATTTGAGGTCATCTTTGGGGTTATGTTTTTGTTTGGTGAACAAGTATACGCAATCTGGTGTGAATAAAAAAAAAGCTTAGAAAATATGTATATAATAGGAACATATAGAAAGAAAAGATCATAACCTAAAAATGATCAAGTCAAAGGTGAAAAGCAAACTCGTAGTTAGTCCAAAACCTAATCTAAGTTATAGGTTATGTTTTAGATTAACCTAAACATGAAACATAACCGGCACTCTGACGAAATATAAACCTATTTTTTGATAAACCAGAGTTTAAAAAAATAAAAAATAAGTTTTACTTACAAACACCATCCATAGTTGTCCCAGTTCGTGAACCAGCTTCAATGATATAGCACATTTCGGTGCCATCCTCTGAAGGAAACAGTATCAAACTCAAATGTTCACTTTCGCTCTGCACCACCGATGCATCAACCAACAGAATGCACTTTGAAACATATTGCTGTCGTTCCATAGTCTCAACTTTACTACCAACGCCTGTAACTAATTTCTCTCCACGTATTTCCTGCTCGCCACAAACCAAACTTGCAAAATTCCCGTCTGTATCAAATTTATACTCCTTTAGCGGTTGATTTAATGCATATACTCCGCCGAAAACCGCAGAAATCCGACAAAACGACTGTGGAATCTCAGCACTTCCCCACATACAATACAAAAACGGTGTCTTTCCAAACCGGCCAATACTATTCAAAAATCTCTTCACTTTTTGCACACCCATCACACAAGGTTCATCCACCGTTGTCATTGCAATGGCATGAATAATATAATGAATACAACGAGACGTCAATTGTTTCTCAAGTAGGACTTCTTTAAACGTCTTATCGCCACTATTAGAAAACTCTCTCTCATTATCCTCGATAATTGCAGTGAAAAACTTCATGAGAAGACGTTTTTCGATCACATTCACGTGTGAATTCGAGAAGATATCATTTCTCGAACATGGAATTGTATCCAATTTGTTGTCGTAGTAAACCATAATACGTGATACACTCCTGAATTCGGTGTAACGTGCAATGTTTGATGAAATTAGAAGGTTTACTAAACCACCGTTGCCGAAATGTAGTTTTGGGGCTAGATCTATGATAAATTTGTTGGATTTCTCTAGAAGTCTTTCCTGGGTCCATTTTGTGGTGTCACCTGATTCGGTTACTTCCTCCTTTCTGTAATATTATTAATAAGTCAATATTTAATCCTATTTTGTTGTTTTTAATGTAAAAATGCATAGAAGAGAAACTTACAGTGGAATATGCCACTCTATCTCAACATCTTTCAATTGTGACTTGGTTCCAAGGTAATAATCACTTTTGAGAGTTTCACTAGACTGTTGGCAATATTTATGCAGCTGTTGAATATTTTCCAAATTGAAAGAGGCCCAATCACCGCCATAATTCGGCTGGGAATCGATATGTAAAACAGTTTTGCCTATGCGACTTGCTGCAGCTGATACAATCGACTCGACTAAACCTATTAGAACATGGTTAGAATTGGTTCTCAATTTTGTATTTTACAAACTGACCTGTGCCTACAACGATAGTATTGAAATCATTAGGCAATTGATACGAATCCATCCTTAGAATTTCATTTATTTTGTAGTTTTCTTGAAGAAGTGATTAAACATGAATGAGTGGAAAGTTTCAAGAAAGAAAGGTTAAAATCCCAAGGGGTTGATGTTTTTAATTGTTTTTAAAGAGCTTGACAGCCTTGGGATAAATCGTGTTTACTCGGGAACGTCGTGCGCACACGATCGAACAAACGAAACTAGAGCCAAACATCAGACGTCGATAGTGATTTGTGAAACAATTAAAAACATTCAGTTTCCCAATCCTTATGCAAATGATTGAATACTATGGAAATTATGAAAAGAATAGTCAAGTCGTTTTTGACAACATTAAACAGTGCTTTGATGTTGTAGTGACTTCAGGACTACCAACCTAAAAATATTCAGTAAAAGAAATTCCGTCAATGTTTTAAAACTTTGCTGAAATATTTATATAAAATAAGTATTGTTAATAAAATAGTAAAGTCTATTTTTTCTAATTATTAAACCTTGAAATACTCTTTAAATTCAAAATAACTATGTAACTTTTTAAATTCATAGATACCAACAAAATATAATTAAATTTCCCAAAACCTAAACTGTCAGATGTCAAATTCCGGCAACCAACAAACACCATTAGTCGTCAGTTTTTGAACACCACGAAGTTCTTCATATTAATCTGCTAAACACATTCTTAAAAATGGTAAATTTATATAAAAATCAATCTTAGATGTATAAACTAATCGCATTGCAGAGTTTCGCCCTGCCTTCAGTGAAGCAAAAACCATCTTTTGGCAATGCAGGCCTTAACACCGAGAACCCTAACCTGGAGGTGCCCAATTTGATGTTGCGTGGATTTGCTGCTGTTTCACAGAGTACTATCGAACATCCTTTAATCCAGTCTGAAAGAGGAGTAAGTAATCTCATATGCCGATCAACAGCGGTTCAGTAAAGTGTTAAATGACTTGCAGTATCACAGCCATAAGCAGCAGTTGAATCATGTAGTTCTACGCAACACACAAGGTCTGCATGCTCCTCTACGCTTGAACATGGAGCTAAAATCGGCAAAAAAGATCGGGCATCTGCCTTTCCTTCAGCGCCACAATGCTATGTTGGATAGCCTGACCGGTAGGGATATTGAAATTGGTCCTGAGGATATCTACAATACTGCCGAATTCTGTGAGGCAATGGGACAACCTCATGCTATGGTGGAGAAACAGTTGGGTTTCCTATAAATATATCTTAGGTGTATTCACTTCTTAATATTACTCTTATGTATCTATAAACTGATGTTTACTGGAGATTGGAAAATTAAAATCGTCATTTTTTAAATTCCTTTGTGTCATTAATTATTTCAATAGTTATTGTTAAATTATTAAGGATGTATGGCATACGTTAAATATTACGAGTTTATTTATTAATCAAGATAACCTAAAACTATTGAGGTTATAATCATATTTAACGGGTTGCGATAGGTCAAGGCTGTCGATCGTGGCGTGATTTTAGGTAAATCTTCTTCTTCAGGCTTCTTTCACTTATCTTACAATCAAATGTACAGGATAAAATATCAATCCGAGAGGCGCCAATTGCAAATTTCATTAGTGGCACTCGACTGGATGCGGGTGAAAGTGTTCGCACCGACGAGTAATAAAAGAAAGGGCATGTTTGTGAGAACTAAGCAATACAACAGCCAATTCAAAATGACTCAAATAACAACTCTTAGACGAGTTTTTAAAATATTAATAAGGCAAAAGAACGTCAAATGTAGGTGCCTGCCTAACCCTAACATATGTGAATAGCATCATCTGAAAGAGAATCTTGGGCACATATAGTCACTAAAACTGTTTTGATACTATCAAGGAAAATCAGTTTCTGACCCAAAATATCAAAATAGCATATCTAGACTGCTTAAGATGTATTAAAAACCATGAAATACCAAACTGATTTCACCAAAATTACGAATAATACTTTAAAAATGCATAATTTACCAAATATAGTCGGATTTGGACGAAAAGAAATGCCTTAAAACGGAGATATAAACTTTTGAAAAATTGGACACTGTGCGACGCGTCAGTCGAACGCTAGAAATCATTCCAGTCGATCCCGTATACAAAAAGTTTGTGCATCCTTGCGATAGGCAATTTAGCCCATTCACGGACACAGGTTTCGCAGTGAAATTAATTTGTTTAAAATTTTCTCCTAACCTGCTTAGAAGTATTCCATGGTAATACTGTGGTCCATGTAACGTTCATGTAATAAAATTGAAAGTACAATTGAAAGTATAAGAAAAGCCTGAATTATATAAGAAACTGTTTTCTGTAGTTTTTACATTAATTTTATTACACATAATTGTAAGAATATTCTTCGAATACATCAGAACACGTATATATGACATTACATTATCGAGAACACAGAATTAACATGGGGGGAGGGCGCAAGAAAGTGTATTAAGAACGGAGGCACAGCTATATAAAGTTTAGAAGCCTCTGGGTTAATGTAACTTTAGTTACCTAGGTTAAACATATTGAATTTTAGGTTAAATGCGCAGATCAAAAAAATTGTTAAAAGTGCATAAATTTGGTGCCATTCTGCTAACCTCAAATTTTCTTAACCTATTCACATTTTAACTAATCATCAAGTAATTCTAAAATCCTTCGTGTCGATATTTTCCCAATTTCACCAATTCCATTATTTATTTCCTCCTCCAAGGCATAAACCAATCTTTGTCCCAATATATTAATCACTGATCTACAATTAATTTCATCAGGTTGGGTAGAAATGATAAACGGAAACCCAAATTGTTTTTTGTACCTAAAACACCTCTAATATATCCCAAGAAAATACAATTAATAATAACCATAAATTAACAACAAAACATACTTGCTATTCAATTCCATTAAAAGACTGTGTTCTTCATCTAAAACTTTCACCTCAAATGTCCATGATAAATCGTTTTGACGAGTTAACAAAGCTTGTTTTTCTATAAATTATAAATCATATGATTATTAAGTTAATCGTTATTTGCATACTCCTACCCTTAGTTTTCAAACTTTCTAAATAGGTATACAAACACTGAATCACATTATTAATCGATTCAAACGGTTTGTAATCATATAAAAATGAAGCGAATTTTGGACAATGATCAATAACTGTTTCAAAAATCTTAGAAAATTCCGCATGTTCAAACAAGTTGATTTCTTTAACCGTATACTTCATTTCAACAAACTTTACTATACGCCGCGTTATAAATCATTGCTGATAAGTAATTATAGTAAAAGCACGAAATATTTCAGTTGAAATGTGGACAATTTCAAACAAATACGATAACTTATCATATGCGATAAGTTGCATACACAATTCATATTGAAACATTTTGATTTAGAATAATATTCTATTGGCTACGTATACATAAAACTAGGATAAGGAATTGGAGAAATTTCAAATTTATTGAAAGCAAGAATCACATAAATATGTCATAAGATACATTTTAAGGTTAGAGTTTTGTTATTACATTACATAGATTCGTTTAAAAGAAATAGCAAAAAACGACCTCTCAATCTACCAGATAGATAGATATCTGTGTAGAGAACTATTCTAAAGGTAACCAGTGTGAGCTCATCACCAAATTAGTTAATAGTCATTCAATCAAAACAGCGCAATGTCTTCAGGTATGTCTTTTACTAATCTTTACTCTTACTTATACTAAACTAACATTTCCGTTTGTATGCAAGCGTTGATCAATTATGCAAATTGTGTTTGTATCCAACTAACGCAACCCTCCTGCATGCCTGCCTACACGCAACGAAAAAATAGGTTTTTGCGTTGCTTGGTAGCTAACCGGTTGTTTTATCGATGCAATCTGCAAACAGCGTGAAGTCAATGCAGTTCTTACTGCACTGCATCATAGATTTTACTTCAAATTGCCAATTTTAATAATCAGGTAAAACTTATTTTATAACTAATATTTTAAGTTGTAACAACATGTTTGCTATAAACTTATCTATATGTTAGTAACAGACCAACAATAATTAACATTTTAGTGTAATGACCACCGTAGGTAGTATTGGCATTGGATTATTCATTCTTATCATTCTCTGGATATTTACACTGATACTCTTTGTGATATCAGTACGTTTGCAAAGCAATTGGGGTTGGATTGGCCTTGTTGTTGTGCTGGGTGTTACAATAATTTTTGCATTGATTCCTCTTGAGTCTCAAAACAAAGTTGTTGATGCTTCAAACGAGGTAAATATTGTTTTATTTGCTTTTGGATAAGTAGAACCTTGCTTTACTAACTTAAAAATAGCTTTATTTACTTTAAAACTTTTATTTAAAAGTTGTATAATATATAGAAGTTGATAGAAACTAATCCAAAATATTTCTATTTTTTTCACAGGAAAAAGATTATCAACACATATATAAATATATCCTCTTTGCCTCTTTAATAATCAGCTTCCTATCTTTATTCCTAATCTTCTTCTTCACTTACTGCTTGGAACCAATTCGCCCTAAACCTTTAAAAGAATACTCCTAAAATGTTGCGACTCTTGCAAAAAACACTTCAACCACTCCAATACAATCTCCTTTGTCGTACTCTAACCACAACTACACAGCGAAACAAACTGATAACGATCAAAAACGATGCCGAGTTCATCTCCAAGGTAATGAACTCTGAGAATCCAGTAATTGTCAACTTCCACGCCGAATGGTGCGAACCCTGTCACATCCTCACGCCAAAGATGAAGGAATTGATTCAAGATAAGGATAGTATCGACTTGGCCGTCGTCGACGTTGAGAATCACGCCGAACTCGTCGAAACGTTCGAGGTGAAAGCAGTGCCTGCGGTGCTCGCGATCAAAAACGGCCTCGTCGTGGATAAATTTATTGGTTTGGTGGATTCGAATATGATTGAGAAATTAATTGCCAAATTGGATCCCCAATAGTCAAGCTGCAATTAGCTTCGATAACTGTACTGCTGAATATGAACAACAATAATTGCCAATGTGACTAAATTACGCCAAATGTTATTAGGATTGTTGTAGTATTTTCGATTAGATTGTTTAAGATACTTTGGAGAACTTTGTGGCCAATTTTAATATTATATTCATTTTTCGGTTGCCATCATGATTCTCATATTTCTGCTTTGTTTAGAACTTCGATAAACATGTTATAAACTCTTATATAATGTTACATTTGTTATAATAAATGTCGTTTTATATTTTTTAAATGGTTTCCTTTTCTGTTATTTGTTTCAGTCCAAGAAAAATGAAGCTACATGATAGTAATCTGTGAAGCTAACCTATCTGGATGAACCTAACCAAACTATGGAGGACCCTTCGCGGACTGTTCCATGTTGCAGCGGAATGTGAATTTTGTTCTAAAATATTTTTTTAATAAAAATGTGATAAAATGTTCAATCTTATACGGATCGATTCTTCATTAAATGCAGTTTGTCCTGATATACTCAAGTTGGTTAATTATTGGGAGCTATATCAAGTAAAAAAGTTTAATATTTAAGTCGTTTTTTTCTGACAGCGAAAATGTCTCGTCATTTGTCGAAAAATCTTTTTTTACATGATACATTTCTCAGTGATTATCCTACCTTCAGGCGTAAATGTGTATCAAAACAAACTCTATTTAATGAAGATTCGGTCCATACAAGAATCGGCAAAAGTTTGAATTTCATATTTTAGTATAGTTCTAGAAGCCTCGATTTCACAATAAATGTACTAACCACAGTTCATATAACCTTACCTGGTACTAACCTTACTAGTAGCACCCTTTTTTAACAAAACTACCAACATTGTGCTCATTTATTCATAATTTTATAATTACTAATGATTCATTGTCTTATTTACATCAATAAGATATAAATTAAACATGATGTGAACACATTAATCATTTCCCACTAGAAGGAGACGGATAATTTAATTATTTATCAAATTACGTACCACGTTTTCCAACAAGTAACAAATAAGATAACAAAACTAGGTGCTTAAAATCTGACAGGTTCTTTGTCAGATTTTAAGCAAAACGATAAACTTTCATTCTGTTAATATCAAATAATTAAGAGGAAAATTTGTTATTATATGAACACAAATTAGTAAAAAATTATTAGTGAATCTATGCGTTCGTAGATGGTGCACTTCTAGAGCGCTTGAAATGCTTCCCTCTAGGAACGAATAGTTTAACTAAACTTCTAAACAATCCGACAAGTCATCAAACTAACCAAAATCCACAGTATACTCACAATTTGTCGCTTATCGGCAGCTTGTTGGCTAGATAATGAACCTACTCTTATCAGTAGTCGACTTTTAGTTTTTTATCATGTAACCACAAATATTATCTCGAAAAATGTTTTACCTTCGTAGTGCTTCGTTTATGTTCTTAACTAGTGCACAGTGAGGATTACAAATTGTTAAACATGGAGTTTAAAGTTTTTACTTTAAATTGTTGGTAAGAGATCTGTGTTTCTTATTAAACTTTTAAATTAAGATCTTGCATTTAAATTTAAATTGTTTGATGTATTTTCAGGGGAATTCCTTTCGTGGCAAGTCATAAAAACGCAAGAATTCAGGCTATTGCATCTGTTCTTGCAACTTGTACGTATGATGTGGTGTGTCTTCAAGAAGTATGGACCGATTCAGATTATATTATTATCAGGGATAAAGTTAGAGGGACGTTGCCTTATGCACATTACTTTTACAGGTATTTATTCCCTTTCTTAAGCTTTTCAAATCGTCTTTGAGGTTGTTTCAAAGTTGAGAATTTTAATAATTTATGAATTATTGTTAGTGGTGTAGTAGGATCAGGAGTATGCGTCTTCTCAAGACATCCAATTGTTGATACACACTTCCACAAGTGGATGGTGAATGGCTATGTACACAAATTGCATCATGGTGATTGGTTCGGTGGCAAAGGGATTGGAATGTGCCAAATCAAGTGGAAGGGGATGTTGCTCAATATCTACTCTGCACATGTAAGATTTTATAATATTTATACATACCCTCGATTTCCATTTGATTTTTAATTTGATATTTCCAGCTCCACGCTGAATACAATCGAAAATGTGATGAATACTACGCCTGTCGCGTCGTCCAAGCTTATGACACTGCTCAATTTATCAATTTTACCTCGGCTTCTGCAGATGTCGTCATTCTAGCTGGTGATTTGAATTGCGAACCTGGAGATTTAACTTACAGGTAGGTAAATCATTTTCATTCAGTACATGAATGTTTAAATTAGAACAATTATATTTATATACAGTTTTGCCCGATTTGCGGGCGTCGGGTTCAGTTTTGTATTTAACGATGAGCTTTGATTGTTGTTTTCCATTTGTTTCGATTTAGCGCTATTGCTTTTGCTTCTTTTTCTTGTAAGCCCCTCTTCAACCAATTTTCTTCAATCTCCTGTTCCTATTTCTTACTGGGTCTTCCCAGTTTCCTTTTCATGATTTTTCTCGCCTCCCATACCTTCTTGGCTTGCTTTTCCTTACTCATCCTAACATGTCGCCCCACCAGCCTAGTTGTTTTTTCCTCAATGTATTTCTCAACACTTTCAGTTCCTAATTTTTCTCTTTTATCCTCATTTCTAATTTTGTTCATCCTTGTGACCCCTAAGACTGTTTTCATTACTTTCATCTGCCCTGACCTTGCTTTGTTCTTGTTGGGTTAGTATCCATGATTCTGCACGGTGAGGTTTGGTCTGATAATTGCCTTATAAACTCTAATTTTACTTACTTTCGTCACTTCCTTGTTTCTTAGTATATGTCTACACATTGCGTAATACGCTTTCTTGGTTGATTCCATTTAAATAAGAACAACCTATTCAAATTACTTTTAAAACTTTTAAACTATTCTGTAAATTAACTTATAACAAGAATTTCAATAAAGGTACATGGTTGATATGACAAAACTTCATGATGCCTTCAAAGAGCAAACCGATGGCACTAAAAGCCCTACAAATCTCGACTTTCAAAACACCTACACGCCGAAAAGTTATCGAGAGCAAGGCAATGATGGCCCACGCATTGATTACGTCCTCTACAAAGGATGCCACAATACCCAAGTGAGACTGCTAGAATACAAACAACCACTCCCGGATCGTATTCCAGGGATGAATCACAGTTATTCCGATCATGAAGCAATAACAGCTACGTTAAAGATAACAAAAGAAGATATGCTCACTTGCAATAGTGCCGAATTAACGGAATTCGACAAATCGATGCTCTTAGAAGGCGTCGCCGTGATGGATAAAGGTTTAGACAATGTTACAAGGCACAAAGTTTGGTACTGGATTATTACGATCTTACTTTTGGCGATAATAGTAGGGTCGTTCTTTTACGTACCTGAATTCGAAGCGTTATTGAACGTTGTGCGAATTTTACTTACTGCCATCATGTGCTATACTTTCATTATGGCAACTTTGTGGAACATGATAGAGACTAATACACTTTATGCGACGAAACTAGCGATGCAGATTAATATAAAAACGATTGAATTACAAAATTCATCATAGTCGTCAACTATATCTTGTGACGCTCAATTTTTTAACGAACTTCAGAGGCATTTATTCGGCTCACATTAGTTTTACAAACGATTGTTTATCTTCCAACTATTAACAAGTATTTTATTACACTTAGTGTTGTTGTTAGTAAAATTTAAGAGATTTTAAATCACAATAAACTATTTACACGATATTTTTTACGAAAAAACAAGTGAGTCTTGATTTCCCTATTTAGACATTTTTAAACAAATTAGAAAACATTTTATAAACAGACCTGAAGTTATTAATTATTTATAAAAAGCAATTGTTTATAAGTTAGTGGGTAAAATTTAATAAAATTTGGCTGTGAAATCTTTAAAAGGAGTGATACGTTTAATGCCATCTATTGCTAAGTAGTTAAACTATATGATTGACTTTTTCGTCACTAGTGTCGCTAATAACTTCTGTACGTTAAAAAATCGAGGGATTTTCATTAAAAAAAACTAAGAAATATCTATTTATAAACAGATAATTATATAAAACATATTTTTTCAATTGTTCCATAAGTTCAAATTTGCTGAAATTTTACTAGAATATTTAATACATTTAACTCCATCTATATTTAAGTAATTAAAGTAGTCAAAAATGTGTTTCACTATTTTGTCACTAGTGACATTCGAACTGTCAAAGTAGTCAAAATATCTTGTGATTTTTCCCAAAGTAATCAAAAGTGCCGGAAAATATCCGTGAATATCTTAAACATCCCGTTGTGAAATTGTGCATAAATCAGAAAAATGGTGCAAGCTGCTGCCGGTGATTCCAAGCCGCGTAATATCGCTTACAAAGACAAGAGCAAACCTACTGATGTGCGCCTCAGTAATATCAACGCAGCGAAAGGTAAACAATTATTTTAACGCCTACCGCAATTGTATCTGATAATCTTAGCTAGGATTTAAGCATTTTATTGCATTACTCTTCGTTCTTTTTGTGAGACACATCTTCAAAATTGCACTGTCCTTCAATATTCGCGTCAGTAATTACCGATGTTTGAAGACATAACCTGAAAGTTGGGATTGGCTTCTGCAGACTTCGATTTTGTTCTAAAATGTTAACAATTTGAAAGAAAACCTTGCTTTTATGAATGAAATTAGCTTTTTATATGAGTTTCATGTGTATAGTGATTAGTTAAGTGGGATTTTGCTTCGTTTGATTGAGTTTGAAAGATGTAAAAAATCAGGTGTTTCGGTTAGTCATGTGTGGGAAAGATCTAGAAGTAAATACAGGGTGTTTTAAAATTTCAGCGGTCAGCGATGCAATTCGTACGAGCTTGGGTCCCAGGGGCATGGATAAAATGATTCAGGCAGGCAATGGGGAAGTAACAATCACTAATGATGGTGCTACTATCTTGAAGGAGATGAATGTCATTCATCCAGCTGCAAAAATGGTTAGTAATCTTTCATAAATGTTTAATATATTTTATAACCCTTTAATATGTTTAACTATTTAATGTTAAGTTTTAAAATTATAGTTAAAAGCGTTTAACATGTCATTCGTGTAATATTGAAATTAATTTTGTCAACAGTTGGTGGAATTATCTCGTGCACAAGATATTGAAGCTGGTGATGGCACAACCACAGTTGTAGTCATCGCTGGAGCCCTTCTTCAAGCTGCTGAGAAGCTCCTCAGTCGTGGCATTCACCCAACTGCGATTTCGGAGTCTTTCCAACGGGCTGCAGCACATGCTGTTGGGGTAATAATTACTTAGCCATTTTTCGAATCATTTAACCGTATTTTGAATTAATCAAACGTTTTTTTTAAATTTATCTAGATTCTCACTAACATTTCAACACCAATTCAACTCGACAACCGCGAACAACTCATTCGTAGCGCCTCCACGTCCCTGAACTCTAAGGTCGTCTCACAGCAGAGCAACCAGTTGGCTCCGCTTGCAGTCGATGCTGTTTTTAAAGTTATGCAGCCTGGTCAGGATAGCACTGTCGATCTGAGTAACATCAAAGTTATCCGTCAATTGGGTGGAACTACAGAAGACACTGAACTTATTGATGGACTGGTCTTCCCCCACAAGACCGCGAATATTAACGGTCCGAAGCGTATTGAGAAGGCGAAAATCGGGTTGATTCAGTTTTGCATCTCTGCGCCGAAGACTGATATGGATCATAATGTCATCGTGTCGGACTATGCAGCTATGGATCGTGTGCTTAAAGAGGAGCGTACATACATCTTGAACATTGTTAAGCAGATTAAGAAGGCTGGATGTAATGTTTTGTTGGTAAGTTTGATACTTTAGTGTTTCAAGACTTTAGATAACACAAAGTTTCAACTTCTGAAATTTATAGTACAAAATCCTTCAAACTCCTAAGATTTATAGTTAATTAAAATGATATTGATATGTTAAATTTAGATTCAAAAATCAATACTTCGTGACGCCGTGTCTGACTTGGCCCTCCACTTTTTGGACAAAATCAAAGTAATGGTCGTCAAGGATGTTGAGCGTGAAGACATCGAATTCGTCTGCAAATCGTTGGGATGCAGACCCATCGCCTCTTTGGATCACTTCACAGCCGAGAACTTAGTCTCAGCTGAATTGGCCGAAGAGATTGGCATTGGTTCTACTCGAATGGTGAAGATTACTGGTAATTATTGTGTTTACTGCTAAACAACAAAAAGTTATAAATATTCATAAAATCCATTAAAAAATCATGGCTATGTTTACAGGTGCCCAAAGTGCAGGCAAAACCGTGACCCTCCTCGTCCGAGGCTCCAACAAACTGGTGCTCGAGGAAGCCGATCGCTCCATTCATGATGCCCTTTGTGTTATCCGCTGTTTGGTGCGAAAGAAGGCGTTGATTGCTGGTGGAGGCGCCCCCGAGATCGAATTGGCGTTGAAGTTATACGCACTCGCTGATAAGATGGAAGGATTGGATGCGATTTGCTTGAAAGCGTATGCCAACGCTCTGGAGGTGGTTCCCTATACGCTTGCTGAAAACGCTGGTTTGAATGCGATTCAAACGGTGACGGAGCTTCGCAATCGACATGCGAATGGTGAAACGTCGGCTGGGATTAACGTGCGTAAGGGTACAATCACGGATATCCTGGAGGAACATGTTGTTCAGCCACTGCTTGTGTCGATTAGTGCTATTAATTTGGCTACGGAGACGGTGCGCTCGATTCTCAAGATTGATGATATTGTAAGTATTTTATAAGTTTCTCTTTTAAAATTTCAATCGGGATGTATATATCAATTTCTTTGTACCAGCATTATGCTTTTTAATGATGTTAGTTTGTGTAGATATTTTTATAACATGAGTTTTCTTTCTTGCAGGTCAATACGATGACATGAACGCTTTAACGCATTTGGATTAAGCTTTATAATGTAATTTATAAAATGTGAATCCATCAGCAATGGTAAACAAAACTACTCACCAAATTTCATTCTCAATTTGTATTGCATTTTAGCACGATCGAACTAACGGAAAATAAAGATGTTACACGCTATTTGCCTTTTTTAATTTATCGCTATTTTACAAAATGTTTTTATGTTTATATTTCAAAAATTTCTTGCTTTTCCCCTCTTTTAAAGTCTCACTGAATTATATTGTTCGAAGAAGCAACTCTTGTTTCATTGTATGTCGGGAAATTCAGTATCTATTAGTATAGCTGAAAATGCAATATTTCAAAACGTTTTTGAAAGATATTTGAGGAGGTAGTGTAATTGGAAGTGATCTATAAAGCTGTGACTTTTTCGCTTTTATTTTTCGTTGAGAAAAATCTTTTGAGTATCATTATCAACTTCAGCCGGAAAATACATTTTTGCAACTGTCAACTTTTATGTATACATTCGTTAAATCAAAGACTAATAAGATATATATTTTTACATTGTAGCGGTTAATCCATGAAGTAAAGAACATATCCTGTGTTGAAGCTTTGAAATTTTTAAACAAATTAAATATGTCTCGCCATCTAGTTTTAACTGATTGAACATAAGGTAGGTTTCTACATTAATTTTTAGAAAGAACATTAGTAATTCGATCTGCTTTCGATAGATGTGGCAATTTAAAAATTTCAACTCCAAAAACACTTTTATTTTCCGGAAGTCGGACATTTCTGGTCGCCAATTGAGTGCAAATGATTAAAAACCCGTCCTGAAAAATTAACTTTCCTAAATAAACCTAGAACAATTAATCAATTAGGATCCACGAGATTTCATTACAAATATTCGTTCTATTTCGCCATTAAACGTCACTTACATAAATACGGTACATAGAAAAGAAAAACGACAGTCTAAAAACCAGATCGTACAACTTTCATTGCCAATGGTTAGTTACAAATTTTCAGACGGATATTGTTCGTCATACTATGCCGATCGCAAAAACGTAACAAATTATTATATACATGCAAACTTTTTAATTGTTTTCTTTTCCGATTCGGAGAGCTTAGCTGCTACCAATAATATAACAAGTGATATATCACTCATCTTTTTCTCCCTTTTCGTGTTTTTTAAATTGTCGAGTGGTTGGGAGCCAATTTACGTAACGTTTTCGCATAACGACTAAAAACAAAAAAGCGTGTAACTAAAGGTAAGAAATTTAAAGAATGTCTTGACACTCGCATATCTGCAGAAAGAACAATTGCGTATAATTTCACAATTCGTATATAAATCTTGCGCGTGCAGGACGAGAGAGCGGAGCACACAGTGTTACGCTAAAAAATCAAGCAGAAATAAAGAATGAGGAGATTAACATATCGGGGGGAATTTGCGCGAGGTTATTTTACATTCTCAATCGCTCGACCATAAATTATCAAAATAAAAGGTTTGGATTTTCGAGAACTATTGTAAAGCGATCACCAACGTGGTCGTGTTGAGTTGTCTCGAGATGTATTGTTCGCTGAGTTGTTTGTGATTTTGTTAGTGTATGTTGTTGGGTGGATGGTATGATGGTGAGGGCATCGATGCGCTCGCTGTCTACTGCTGCTTGCAGCTCTGATCCTTGGCGCCCCCTTTCGCGGCTTCCTTCGTCGCATCCGAATCCTCCTCATCCTCCTCGCTTTCGTCGTCATCATCGTCCTCATCTTCATCCTCGTCGTACTCCTCGTCCTCGATCGCCTCGCCGGTGTAGTACAACACCGCCTTGGGCACGACGCGCTCGCGCATATAGTGGCCGATTTCAAAGTCGGTGGTGAGCAGTTCGCGTAGCTCGTCGTCGACATCGTCTGCGTTGATATCATCAGGAATGGTAGGCGGGTTGAAGAAGTTGAAGAACGAATCGTTCTGCACCGTCTTGGTGATGGTGCGCACAAGGCCGCGACTCTTGTGCTTCTGCTTCTTCTTGACGAGCTTCAGGGTTACATTCTTGCCTTTATTCCAGTTGATCTGGCAGCCGCGGCACTTATAGATCTCGGGACCCTCGAAACCGAACGGATCGTCGGCGTCCGGCACGCACTTCATGTCGTACTCCTTCGTCAGCACCGTGTTGGTGAAGTGCTCGTTTGGCTCAAAGTGAAATTCCAAAGTAAAGCCCTGTAAAACAAATGCAGTTTTTATTATTTTCTTTTGTATAAAATGAATCAACAAGTTGGGTAAAACACCCAAAAACAAGCCTAATGTTTGTGCGAAAAAACGGGAATCAATAACATGTGTGCAAACATGATATGAATCAGTCGTTTGAAATGACTCAATTATGATTTAATTTGAAGCCACTGTTAATTATTGCAAAACTGTTCATATTGTTGAAAGTTTAATTGGCATGTCGAAATAATTTCAAATAATGTTCTAAAAACAAACTATTAGAAGATAATCAAAAAATTAAAAAAAAATGATGAAGAGTATTGGCCGCCGCTGCATTTCCTTTCGCAACTACACCGAAAGGAAAAACGAATTTTTAAATTTCTTTCTGCGGAAAAGATAAACGCCGAAAAACTCCATTAGCAGGTACACAACAGTATTATAGAATTATAGGTAAGAGTTTCGAAATCATTCTATCATCCCTAAATATTTAAGTTAAAGTTTTGTAAAAATAGATTTAGACCTAAATTTTTACTTAAGATGTCGAAAGACAGTAGGCATTTTCATATTAAAAAATATAGATTATAAACAATCTATTTCCGTTTATAATAACTTCATTTCGCTTCTTGTTTCTTTTAGCCACTTTCAGACACTTAAACTTATCAGTTTGTTTACTCTAGATTTCTATTTTTTAGTTTAGACCAACCATCATAGTGGGGGTCTGTTTTTTTTTATCAAAAATAAACTTAGTTTAAATATTCATTGTACTATTCCAAATTGAACAGCTTTAAAACTTTTAAATTATAAAAAAAAGTTTTAAAACTTTTAAGGCAACCCAAGACAAATATAAAAAAAGAACTTACCATAGGTTTTTCGATAAATTTAGTCTTGATGTCTTTAAGATGCTTCAAAATCGGTTCGTCGTACTCCTGCACCATTTCAGCGAGCAGCGCAATATTCTTAAAGATGGTGAGCCAAAACTCCGGAATGCCGCTGACGTTCTCATCCATCTTCTCCACCTTGGGCGTGATGGCAGCCGCATCTTCGATCTTCACCTTCGCCTCCGTCTCCTTGGCGAGATCCTCATCCTCATCGTCATCCGACTGGAAATCGCACTCGTCGTCGTTCGGCTCGTACACGCCGCTGATGATCGTCTGCCGCTTCTCATACAGCGGTAGGTACAGCTGATGGTACTTGCACTCCAGCTCGTGCACGGCGTCGAAGAACTTTGCCTCGATGTTGGTCTGCTCCAGCTGCAGCTTCTTCAACGCCTTGATGCGCCGCTTTACCTTCGGCGGCAGCGACTGCATCATCTGCGCGTGCCGCTGCTGCATCGCCGCCAGTACGTCGGAGAAGTTGAGCACATGGTTGCCGGTCTCCTCCTCCTCGACGTCCTCCTCCATATCCTCGCAACCATCACCGACGTGTTCGCTTTCGGCTGCCATAGTTCCTGCAAACATAAGCACACGCAGTCCCTCCAATTTAACATAATGGAATCTCTAAAGACATACGCATATTGGCGGCAAATCTTTGTGTCTCTCAAGCTAGCAGAAGGCAGATGGGTAATCAAGTCAAAGCAATAGTGTGTGCGAGTGCAGGAAATTGAAACTGTTATAAAAAAAACTTCGCGATGCGCCTTTTCCCCCAAGTGTCGTATACTTGTGTAATGTGTAAAAATGTGCGCGTTCAATTTGCGGCTGGTCCCACACCCCCGAACTTGTCTAGCACCACCGTGCCGTGTAGGTAATGCGTGAAATTTCGAGCGGAAACTGAAATTCAAACTAATTTGGGGTAAAACGAACGCGTGGGGCGCAGCGGGTGCGAGAGTGTTGTCAGGAAATTTTCGAATGACAGCGTGCGTTTTTCGCGAGCAGCCGTGGGAAGAAACAAAACGCGCACGGATCAAGCGAGGCGTTCGCGATTGTTAAAACACGACAACGGCGTTGTCATGCGAGATGCGTTTCAGCTTACACACGTGCAGCCAGCGGCGGCGCGGACATGTTTTTTAATCAAACCGCGTTTTGTTGAATACAGAAATGTTTGCATTCGAAACGAAAGCAACAGACGTGTACGGCTGCCTACGATTTGGGTGAACAAAAATGTATCACTTACGGTATCTTGTGCACTTCTTACTGACACTGGATTTCACAGTGCAAAAATGGTCGCTGAAGTCGCAGGCTCACCAACACCGCACAAGAGCCGACGAGAAAGAGGGAACTTAACCCAACATCCAGCGCAATTTACGCTGCCAACTGAAATTTTTCCTGCTACTTCCGATCCGCTGCGCACGCGCACTTCCTCTAAATTTCGAGAAGAAATGGACTAACCCACATTCATTATTTATTTGAAAATAATCGTATAATTCATAGTAAACCTTCACTCAATAATTAAATTGGTTCGATTAATGTTTATAGAACACTTTATTTTGGTCAATTTACAACTATTTGCAGTTATTTTTTTTTAAATTTCGATTTTAATCATAGTGTCACCATCTAGTGACTAAATTCCCTAATAAGTAAATTTAAAATAATAATTTTCTAATTGCGTTTTATTTAATAATTATCATATATAAAGCTTAAAATTCTGGTTAAAATTGTAAAGATATAATCTATAAATAGAATAATGTGAAGTACACTTATTATAATTATGTTTAAGACCATGATTTCTGACTAATAAGAATGTAAACAATTTTCAACTTTTTTCAGATAAAACTTATTACAAAATTGTAAAAGCAACTTATATCTCAATGAATTATATACCATTTCATTAAAAAAATACTATTTTGTCTTCCTTAACTAATACATTATTATTTAAATCATTTTACCTATAGCTACAAGGCTTTAAAGTCCAACAAATTTACTTATAACTTGCTTATATTAATCATAAAACCACTATTATTATAAATTTTGTATATAAATATTAACAAACTCAAAGTGTTTCGCTTCCTAATTAATTTCGCATTGTTTAAAATAAATTTGATTACGAAATATTCAAAATATTGGTTCGTTGTGGGTTAGTCCAAGCTGTAAATATACGACGCATTTTGAAATTCGGTAAGTTATTTTTTTTATTGCGCCAGGTTTAGTCACTGGCATGCGCATTACATCCCTTCGGAACACATTTTGTACGATGCTTCTCAAATTTAAAAATAGCTTATTCATCAACACTGCAAAAAAGCAGAAAAAACACTGCATTTCGCTTTGCCAAATTTGTC
This sequence comes from Mimaenictus wilsoni, assembly GCA_027575185.1. Taxonomy (NCBI): domain Eukaryota; kingdom Metazoa; phylum Arthropoda; class Insecta; order Coleoptera; family Staphylinidae; genus Mimaenictus; species Mimaenictus wilsoni. The sequence continues at coordinate 39,389 of JAODAC010020153.1, read as the reverse complement.
GGTCATTTTAACCTCACTTTGCGTCAATCCGTTCATAGCACTTCGTAGCACTTGTTTGAACGTCTTATCAACAAGTTTCAAACTATTCATGCATTACTAACGCGAAACTATTCAAATACATCGAACATGCGTGCGGCTTCAGTTTTATTTTATTGCATCGTTGGATCTGTTTTATATTTATCGTTTTCTGTAAGTATTATTGCGTGTTTCTTTCTTGTTTTATCGAGAAAAATATCTTTCTCGAAGATTGAGCCTATAATTTTAAAACTAATGATTAAATTTCTCTTTAGGTGTACTATTTAAGTGAAGATGAAGAAATTTATCCAATTCTCCTCTGGTGGACCGACTTCGTCATGCATCAGGAGACAATCACCTGTAACTACAGCAGGAAATGTGTGATAAGTGGCAATAGGCAGCATTTAAATCATGATAACATGAAGTCCTTGATATTTTATGGTACATTATTGAATTTAAAAGACTTACCACCGCGAAGGGATCATATTTATTGGAGTTTGTTTCACGAGGAGTCGCCGAAGAACCAACCAGCTTTAAGGAGTGTTAAACTGCAGAAGTTGTTTAATATTACAGCTACTTTTAGTAGGCATAGCACTTTTCCAATTGGATTACAGTATTTGAAAGGTTTGAGTGCCTTGACAGGCGATGAGTATGTCATCAGTGTGAAGGAGAAGAGCCGGTTGATTAAGGAGGATGGTTTAGCTCCTGTTTTCTATATGCAATCAGCTTGTGATACACCGATTAATCGAGATCATTACGTGAAAGAGTTGATGAAATATATCAAAGTTGATTCATATGGGAGTTGTTTGAATAATAAACGACTGCCTGAAGTGTAAGTACTTTTTTTATATTTTATTCAGAGTAAGACCGCTGTTAGTTGTCCTACCAAACAATCGCGCTAATACATGCTGCCACTCATCCGCGGCACTTTGCTGTCGGAAGCACTAAAATTTTGAGATTTAATTGATAAAGTAATTAATAATATAAAATACCTTAATTTTTCAGATTAGCACTGAAGAATCAAACAATCCGTATGTATTCCGAACCATTACTACAACTTTCAGCCAAGTACAAGTTCATAATCGCCATTGAAAACGCAAAATGTGACGATTATGTAACTGAGAAACTTTGGAGACCCTTAATGGTTGGAGCGATTCCTATCTACCTTGGTGCATCTACAATCAAAGTAAGTTTTTCATTCTTTTCAAAATTTAAGACAATAATTTAACAAGCAACGTTGTAAATCCTTATTGCTTTATATTCAGGATTATTTACCAAACAACAAATCAGCGATTCTTGTTGAAGATCATACAAGTATTGAATCACTTGCCAAGCACATTCAGGCGGTCAATAACGACGACTCTTTGTATCAAAGTTATATGAGGCACAAAATTCATAAACGTGTTGAAAACGAAATGTTATTGAATGCGTACGCATCGGGTGGTACTTTTGGTCATGCGGCGTACTTCAACGACGTAATTCCCGCATTTCAGTGTTTTGTCTGCGATGCAGTCTATGAAAAGAGGGTTATTCCAGAGAATACACATAATGTTTATAATTGTGAGTACCCGGAGGATCAATCATGGCATTTTAGTTGGAAACAGGGAGAGGATGATGCTAAACAATTGACGTGATTGTATTTTTGTGAAAGTAAATTCTGAAGCGGAATAAAAGTCTGATTTTTTTTACATATAGTTGTTGTTGAATTGTTTTAACCTGTATAATTTTCCCTGGAATTTTTAATCCAATGAATTAAGCGAAATTGGACAAATTTAATTAAACATGAAGTTATGGCGATGTTTATTGAACTATATGTACTGAATTACAACAGAATATTTAGTTCCGTTAGCAGTGAAATTAATAAGATTGCTCCGTAAATGTAGATAACATATTTGGTTATAATGGTAACGATGTTAATGTGTAGGTTAGATAATTACACTTTATAGTATCACATTTTGGATATCATTGCTCCATTTATGAATTTAGACAATTATTAAGATGTTGACAGTTTTTTAGCCATGCTCACAGCATAGGAGGCAGCAGAGTTCATACGTCAATAGTAGTAGTATTTCAATGTTATCACTGTCAAAGTAATCATTGAAGCAGAGTAGTCATTGAACATTGAAACACAGGTGGCACAGGTGTTATTGACGTATGCACTCTACTGCTTCCGACGCTGTGAGCGTAGCTAAAAAACTAACCCATCCTGCTCACCCGCGCTTGTTGCGTTTATTTATATACCCCCGCTGTTCTCCCACTTAACTCAGCACCCAACGCATGCGTGATGACATTGAATCACAGATGGCACTGCCGCTGACGAATGTTCTCTACTACCTCTTATGCTGAGAGAGTAGCTGCACCTTTCAACTCCCATCACAATTCACTGGTTGTGATATTACAATAATGGTGTTTAAATTGTTTACAAATGACCGTAAAAACTAATCTAAAATCCCGTACGTTCAATAGGTTAGTTTTTCTTTCAATGAAGTCAAAATGTTGAGTTACCTCGGTAACGTATTAATTTTTAGGTCTAAGAACCATTACGAGGATACGATTATAGATGTTTATTCATTTCATCAACAAATTTATAAAATAGAAGGTATCTATTCAACAATGAATATACATAAACTTTTGTAAAGTTATTACCGAGCAAAGTAACCACAAACAAAATATTTACCTGCTATGACAAAACTAACTTCTTATTAGGTAACCATATCAACTCCAATCTTGTTATAGTTACCATAGATACAAACTCCCATTCCTATCATCGTCCTACCAGCCAATTTACAGAAACATAACGTATAATTATTTACGATACTTTTTTATACATTTCTTAAAAGAATTAGAATTTTGAAAACAACCCAGTGATATATACAAAAATGACGAGCAGTGGAAGCGAGTACGATGATGTCGATCTGTGTCATCGATCGGAGGTGGTGAAGCAGCGTGAGGCGGCGAGGAGACGCATGGCGAAGTTCTGCGTGCATTCGGAAGTGCGGGAATATTGCGAGCAATGTGCGTCAATGACCGAGGATGGTTCTGGTACGATGACATCGTCGATGTCGGAGGCGAGTCTACCGGTCGACGGTATGCGGCTGCAGCTGGGGAAGAACAAGTCGTTCACCGCCTTCGAGGTACGCGAAATTGAACGCAACAACGCGAATCTGGTAAAGAAGATCGCCAGTCACAATCGACGACCTTCTAAATATCGCACTGAGACTGTTTACAACAGCAAGGTTTGGAATAGCCAGGTTAATCGTAAGAAGAAACAACAGCAGATTGATCGAGAAAATATGGTAAGTATTAACTATAATTTTGGCCGCCAATTTTATATTAAAATTAATTTGAAAAATGGTCATTTGGGGTCACTATTAGCCGATGAATTTTTAATCTAACTCATGAGGTGAATGATAACCTAATTTTTTAAGAGGACCCAAATCCGTTGGTATCACGTATCTGCCAAATAGTGGCTTAACATAAAAAAATCCTGTTGAGTCAGGTCCCTCGCATCATCGGGAAATAAATTATTTTTGTAAAAATCGCGACTACGGCATATCACTTTGTTTTAAAATGTTTTCTAATGTCCAAATCGTAGAATTATCAAACATGCTTTGATTCTCCATTACATTAATTTGATTTAGCAAAAATAGTTCTTGTTTTGAAAATATTGCAGCGCATTCTGTGTTCCGTTTTTCGAACTTACTGCGCAATTTAGAAATTTCAAAATTGACGTTTCCAACAGCGCCATCAGTGGTTAAATAGTCAATTGACAATTGGCACCGCGGGTAGGCTATGTTAACTCTCGGACTGATATGTGAAACAATATTAAATATGTCCCTTAAACCGCGGGGGCTGCGAGGGCACGCGCGTCGACCCGTTGCGCATGTTTCATACGGCTCCATATTGCAATTATTGTAAGGGGCGTCATATTTCAAACCGCGACGAACAATGCTCGTAATTTTTATGATTGGTCAAAGTAGATCAACGCGCCATCTGTGCTTCAATATACGACTACGTTTTTTATTCATCTATGCTTCAAGATTCAAACTTCCAACGTTTTTACAAATGTCAAAATTTGCAGTTTACAACAACGCTATCTATGCTTCAACATTCGAACTTTCAATATGTTTCACAAGTATCAAAAAAACAAGTAACTTGTCAAGGTTAGAATAAAAAACATTTTAACAAACATATTTAAACTTAACCTTAAACATTGTGGACTTATCCGAAAAAAAAGTAATTATCAAAACTGAAATTACAAACATGTAATTAAACAATTATTAATTCTAATCATGAGAAACATCCGAAACATAAATCATACAATCAACCAGACAAAGCTGTTTATATAACACATAAGCCTTATTATTAAAGTCGTAAATCATGTTTTTGTGCAGATTCTACTAAGGAAAATCCAAGGCGTCAAAGGATCCGGTCTGAGCAACTGGAAGAAAGCGTGATCGTGCTGCTTCGACCAATTATTTGAACGTATCTTTTCAATGTAACCAATGTAACATACGAGAATGTAACTTGATGAATAGATACAAAATGACTGTCAATTGAGCTGTTGCTGAATTATTACATTTTATGTCATTGCGATTGAGCGATTGAATCGAGATCGATATGTAGGGCAGCGAAATGATTCCAAAATTGTCTGTTTCATTGGCGGAGAAGCAACAAACTCGCTGACCTTTAATAAGCGTAAGGTCAATCATCAGCACACAGTCAACAATTGCGAATGGCCGCGACTGGCGGCATATTGTAAATGCACTGTTGTGGCACTGGTATAACAATTGCGAAATTATGGCTTTCAAACTATATGTGCAGTGTATTTATAAGCGCGTGTGTGCTCAGTAATTGCTGGTTTTACTTATAATTGGTTCAAGATTGCGTATTTTCATGTGAGTTTTTCATGGTTTAGTTTGGTGCTATTGATAGTTGGTTTTTATATAACCTTAAAATTGTGCTGGATTAACCTCTCATGGATAGGTCTCACACTTTTAAATTAAGGAAATCATCTACTGAGGTTGTGTTTGAAATGATTTTAATTTATTATGATTGCCGGTGATACACTGGCATAAATTTTGATATGAGGTTATATCACTGTCATTTAAGATGAGTTTTCTATATAGTGTATAGAAAACAATTTACAAAGATTTTTTATGTTAACTTCGATTATACTGTTGTGCACAGCGTTCTTGAGAATCGGAGTCTTTTACTTGATATGAATTGTTGCTTCGCGAAACACTTAGCAACACGACGAAGAATTGGGGTACTTTAACTTAACGTTGAAGTTAATTTTCGAATTACAAACTCTGCCCAACTAACGCCTATCAAGTTAGACCAGGATTTTCGTCTAGCTTAGGTTTAGATCAAGATTGAATATATGTTTCCAAAAATCAAAACAAGTTTACAAAATTCCTACTACATACAATTCTATCATGGGGATGGAGAGACGAACTACCACTCGTGTGCAGCTGGCATCGATGCATTCACATAAAGATCTTGTGTACAAAAAAAGCAAAAGCAAAAACTTATCTAAACAATACTTTTTTTTCTTTTAATTGCGGTTTTTGGAAAGCTTTTATAGCCTGAGAGTGGGACTGACAGATTTTTTGACCTGACCTACCCGAACTAAAATAATATCTCCACTTGGCAATCTCCTGCCCCGGAATTCGCCCTCAAAGGCATTCCATCAGAGTAGGTGGCCGAACCTTATAGACCCAATTTCGCGCTCAACATACTCCTAGCGAATCTTGCTACTGCTTCTGAATCTTGCTTCCATATTTCCTCCGATTCTAACATCCCTAGATCCTCTGGGACGATGTCCGCAGTTTCTCTGAGCATTCTTCGTTCGGCTTCCCATCTATCGCAAGATTCGAGTGTGTGCGCGGCGTCGTCAACTTCCCCGTTTCCGCTGAGGTCGCTGCCTTGCCGATTCTGTGTAGGTATTGTCCGAACTCGCCATGACCTGTCAACAGCTGGGCCAGATAATAATCCATTTCCCCGTGTTGACGCTCTACCCAAGCCTTTACGCCGAGGACAAATCTACCAGTCCACTCTTGTCGCTCTTCTTCCCACTCCTTCTGCCATCGGGCTAAGGTTCTCTCCCGTGCATTTTCTTTTCTTCCTTCAAATCTCTCTCCTCTCTGTTGCCTTAAGGTGCGCTGGTGGGAATGTGGCCAAGACCTCAGCCGCGGCACTGGACACGGTACGGTAGCAGCGCGCAAGTCGTAAGGCCCCACCCTTCAGGGCGCTTCTCATTACCTCGCGATTTCTCGCGGCTCTTGTTCTTTGCTCCCAAATGGGCGCTACAAAGAGAAGCTTTAAAGTGGCAACTGTCGCGAGGACGCGGCGGGTTGTCTCTCCAGCCCCTCCGATGTTTGGGAGAATACTTGCGATGCTGGTTTGTGCCAACTTCGCCCTGCCTGCCGCGGCACGGATATGATCCGAGTAGTTAGGGTTTCTGCATACCTCCAATACCTATTGGTATTGTATGTCCACCGAAAGTGAGTGTTTCCTCGCCCGTTCTACCTTGCCTTCTAGTCGACAACCACGCTGCTTCCGCTTTGTCCGGTGCTATCCACAAACCCCTCTCCTGGGTCCAATTTTTGACGATGCCGATTGATTCCTCCAGATCTTCTAACAGGTGATGCATTTCTGCCCCTGTACCCACTAAAACTATGTCGTCTACAAATCCGATTATATCCATATCCGGCGGCAGAGTGAGACTCAACATTGGATCGTAGGCCAGGTTCCAAAGCCACGGTCCGAGAACCGAGTCCTGCGGGACTCCTCTGGATGTTGTGATTTCCTGGTTGTTCCATCTAAACAATACTTCGTTGGCATCAAACTCCTAACTTATGCCCTAATATTGAATCCAAAAAAACAGACATCTATTTAAAACAAAAATAACAAAAAAACAACAACTACCTATAGTTCAGCTGTAAAAACTCTAAACACACGAATATGATAAACATTCAACCAAAATTCACACAATAATTAAAATTTCAAACCATTCATATCAGAAATATTACAATAATATGAAAAACAATCACTCACACAACAATGCCCTTCACTCCCTACCTCATAGGAACATGAAATCAATCATCTAAAATCTATATTAAACATTAGGTTAAAAATCTCCACACTTGGACTTATTTAGGAATTCGAAAGAATGCTAACTTATTATCTACGAAAATCTCTCATCTTATAAAAAAAGCGCGTGCCACGATGACGATGTGCCGTCTATGTGTTCGTCGAATCTAAAATTGCTGCAAACTAAATATAAACATCGTATATTCGTATTGCGAATAATGAACAATTTCGTGTATTATTCTTCGAATCAGCATAACTCCCAACGTCTCGACTGTCGTCAGTCTCCAACCGTCTCAACTGAATTGTCGCCAAATAAACTGTCTCGTCGCATCTGTTGCAAAGTGATGCCTAACTAATGACGTCCGCTGAGACGGTTTTAAAAACAGCTTTTTTAATTTCCGGAGTATAGGAGTATTTTTGGAACAACAAGTAGTTTGCTCCGAATCATTAATTATTATAGGCCATAGAAAGTATGTTAAAGCACAATAACAAACGTTGTAAACTTCAATGGGAACCGAACGATGAAATGAGGCAGTAGAACAAGTGTAACCCATCTGGCCGTCCGTATACACTTATATAAACTATGGAGCGGCTTGGAAGTTTATCCTTTGTCCGCGGTGAATATGTGAATAAACTAATTGCCAATGTATATCGTTTCGCACTCGTATTACGTAGCTTCATCTCAATATTGACATAGATTATATGCAAAGAATAGCTTACCGTTTGAATGTTTAGATTATCGTTTAAGGTTATAAATACAGGAGGTTGTTTGAACTTTGAGATTAGTTCCGCAAAATTAAATTTAACTTTATTGCTATTAATTTTACATTCTGATCGTACATTTGAGGTCCTAGAAATTTAATCGTAGCTCTAAAATTGAATTATTCTGATATATACTGTAAAGGAGAAATCTTATTTGGGAAAATCGTCCATTTTCGATGGTTCCATAAATCGACCAGTTTGCAATTAACAAACGTTGGTAAACATATATTTTCTCGTGTGCTCTTGTTTGCTTTTGATTATTGGCCTGCGTGTTGATTTATACATGTCACTAGTACAATGAATATAAGAACCTGATTGTGAATAGAGTCGCGTTTTTTTATTGTTTTTCAATGAATGCTTTTTTAATTACCATGATTAACATTGAACGAATGGCTAGACTATTTTTGTTCCTGTTGTTTGAATTATAATTGAGATTTAAGTTCTAAAAGAAAACGCATGATTCAAAAACATTTAATCATCCTAGCACTTATTTTAACCTAAAAAATGTTACTATATTAACCTCTTATTAAACATATTTCAATCTATCAGACACAGAAAAGAATATCCGGAGAGTATAGGAAACAATTCTAATCATTGCTAGATAACATACAAATATTTTGATAATGCATAAAACTGAAATTTGTTATTGCCAATCAGGATGATTCACGTTCTAAAAGAAAGCAAACGGGTCAAAAATTTCCAACCTGCCACTTCTATTTTAACCTAAAACTTGAATAGCTATCATGTTAACGGATTATTTCAGTAGTTTCCGTGTATTAATAACAGGATATGCAGTAGTAAGGAAGCCGTACATCTATTTATAAAATTCTGAGAATCATATGAGATTGCTTATGAGAAAATATCGATTAATTTCATATCAAATCCATATATTAATTGTATCCTAACGTAATATATAGGTTATGTGTCAAAATAACATATGTCAATGAAAATGACATATGTCAAAAACAAAGATTTATAAAAAACTGAAATGTCAAAAATCTGACATATTTAAGAAAAACTATATTTTGTCTTGATCTCATCATGAAAAAATGAAGACATTCAAATATATAGTGAATGTAATTGAATCAAAGTTTGGCGAGTGTGTCACCTCATTCAAATAGTAAGAATCGATCTAATCATATCACTAGCATTCGCTGAACGAGCATACGATGACTACCGATATTACAAATCGTTAACCTTGAGCGTCGCAAAACTGTAAATTTTTAGATATCATTACATCCAACGCTGTAACACGTACTCACACAAACGCACGCAGCCACAGCAGGACGCACATCGAAGCAGGCAGGCCTATACGGCAGTGAGTAGGCCAGTACGAAACACAAACACATCATACACAGCTGTACACAGTGCAACCTGCAAAACCCAATACAACCACTTGGCTTGTTGGTTTACGAGAAAACGAGGCGAACGCGAAATTCATTTGTTTAATTTTTTGGTGTGTGCATCCAGCAGGGACGACGCAACGTCACGCGCGCATGTCGTCCGGCCGTCATCCATAGACGCACCGCAGTGTTGTTATTATGAAATTGGCGAAATTCAAAGCAGCCGAGCGCAGGAAATTCACTTTGAGGTTATAGTCTAGGGGGGCCTCGATATATACCGACGAAGATTTGGTGAATATTGGTGGTGTGTTGTGCTTTTTTTGTGGCGGTGGTGTTGGCGTGTTGTCCTGCGGGAGAATGCATTTTCGCCGCTGCATCTTCTGGCTGGCTTTTGCAATCTATTGGAGCGATGTGCGCTGCGACGAACGCCATGCACAGCAGCAGCAGGTGGTGGAGCCCATTCGGAATGTACCTGAAGATAGTCAGCACCAGCGAAAGGAGAGTAGTAGCAATGAGAATACTTATACAATGATTAGTAAAACCATATCAAAGGCTGTTAATAACGAAAGTAAGTTATTTTTTATTACTTTATTAATATGTTTGAATTGATTTTATAGTAATTAGATTCTATTAGTATCTTTCCTTGAAAAGTTATTTCGAAGAATTATATATATTTTCTGAATTATTAGTGAAAAAGTTACAAGTTAAATTATGATATATTTGTGAAACTTTTTGACAATTTTTACGATTTTCAAATGACATTTTGCTTTAATTCTGCAATTTTGTGGAGTTTCTTATTTTTTTTGCAAAAAATTGATTTTTCACAATTTTATTTAAAATTAAAAATTGATTGTGTTGATGTTTTCTGTTAGATTATTGGTGATATTTGTGGAATTTTACTTTTCGCTTGGTATAAATCTCAACATTTTGCAAATCAAAATTAGTATGTAGGTATAATTAGTTTTATATGTTACGAAGGCTTATGTTCTATGTAGATATTCAATTTTGCTGAAAAAAAAAACAACTGAAATACAATCAATTTAACCCAGAATTTGGTATAGGTTCAGCAAAATCTTGACTTTAATATTTATTGGTTATTTAGGTAACTAATGAAACTGAAATCTATCTAAACTAATTTTGACGTAATCCATGAGAATGATCAAGATTATAAAGATCTATGTTCTGAAAGAGAATACTCGAGTCAAAAACTTCTAAACCTATCTTGTTACTTCTATGTTAACTAAAAAAATACTATTTATGGAATTAACTTATTAACTTTAATTATAAGTGAAATTATTATTAGCAGACATATTTCTTATGAATATATATTCGTTAATAGAAAAAACTCTTGAATTTAATACAATTTAACCTAGAATTAGATTTAGGTTCAGAAAACAATTGTAGTCATAATCATTTGATAAAGTCTGCAAAATCTCGATAACCTATAAAACCGACATGTGTCAAAACCAATTTTGACATAACCCATAATTTTTTTAAACATGATTCAAAATGAATAAAAACAACTTTGTTAATAGAAAAAGTCCCGAATATAATTTAACCTAGAATTTGGTATAAATTAGAAAAAATTGACATAGTCTCTTGCAAAAACCTTCTTGACCAAAGTCAAGAAAACCTATAAAACTGACATATCAAAACCAATATTGACATAATCCATGAGAAAGTTAAAGATTATAATGATCTATATTTTGAAAGAGAATACATGATTCATAAAACTTCTAATCCTATCCTGCTACTCCTATATGAACTTTTACTATCTTCATTTGCCAATCTTCGTTTTAACCTAAAATTGTATTATTTATAGTTTTAACTTCTTAATTACAATTCTATGAGGTGTTATTGACGTCTAATATGAACTTAGTCTTGCTTTAACTATACTTTGTTTGATTTATGGAAATTTTATTCAATTTTTTTGGGACAAATAGAGACTAGAATAATGAATTTGTCTAATTTTATTGATCATTAGATGTATGGTTCTTCTTTATAAGGTTTCAGTAGATTAAGTGATTTTTGTAGAATTTTACTTCTTATTTCAGTAAATACATTTTATTACAATAAACCCGGATATAAAGCTTTTGTTTTTGTTCAATTCATCGTATACATTTCGTAGAGGTGTTTACAATGTTTTGTAGAAATACATTGAAAAAATGTAAAACCTAAAAAGTGATGTAATTATTTTACTCAATGAATTTGGCATCGTTTCAGATTTACATGAAACGTGCAATAATGACGACTTTAGTTGTCTCTCCGTGGCTTCCAACGACAAACTAGGATTGGAGGCAATCAGGGCTCTTCATCAACAACTTGATGATGACGCCAATGGCAATATTGATCTGTCAGAAACTGGTGATGTATGTTTTCATATCCCTCTTCATCGTTTCTATTCATTAACCGTTTATTTGATTTCCGGTTTTTTTTTTATAATTTATCATTCAAGAGGCAAATATTCCTCATGAATGATACTGTTTTCATACTTTTTTTTTGCCCAATTAATGTTTTTGCCTGTTTTTACAGTTCTTAAGGGAAGATCTAAAGCTAGACTCCGGCTATGAGAAGCGCCAGAAAGCGTTTCATCACAATGATGATATGCACATATCAGTGAAGGAGTTGTGGGAGGCATGGCTGCGCTCCGAGGTGCACAATTGGACGGTCGAACAAACCACCGAGTGGTTGGCGCTTAACGTTGAACTGCCTCAATATGTTGATAACTTTATTAAGAATAAAGTTGCTGGGGCGCATTTACCAAGGTAATTCATGCTTTTATCTTTATAAGTAGATGTTAATATCGATCCTAAAAAGATAAAAATCGCTTAGGAAAGTTGGTAACTTTGTTTTTTTTAGACTGGCGGTGAATAACATGCACTATCTCAGCATTCTTGGGATTAAAGATCCCATTCACAAACAGAAAATCTCACTTAAAGCAATGGACGTTGTATTATTCGGTCCTCCTAAAGGTACGTTTTTTATCAATTTTTTAAAATTGTATGAACCAACAAAATCATTTGCCTATTGAACAATTTCTAATAAATAGTATTTAATTATTTAACAACTAGATGGTCGTCATCATTGGAAGGATATTACATTAATGGCACTGATCATTATTGGCGGCATTGGCATGTGGTACGCTTTTCAACAGAATAAGAAGTTTAAGCGCCATCTGTCGCGTATGAACTGTGATATGGAGGGCTTGCAGAGCGCCGAAAAGAACCTGCTCACCGTGCAGAAAGAACTAGAGCAGGCGAAGATCGAGCAGGAGACGGCCGTCACTGAGAAGGAGACTCTCGTCAAGCAGTTGAAAAAAACGGCAGAAGCTGAAATTGAGGTATTTATTTATTTTTACGATTTATTTTTGTGGTTGCAATTTTTTATTAACTTCAACCAATTATACATTGACGTAGGTTAATGTATAACTGGTTGCAGCGATGTTAATTCATAAACTATTCACCGTTTGATGTCACTTCTCATCGGTGAATATATAATTCACGAGATGAAAATATATTAAAATGATAGTAGTCTGTTTTTGTAATTTTTGCCTAATATAGTGTTGATTTTACTGTGTATTTAAGTTCAATGCTATGAACTGAACAAAAATGATTTAGAAGTGGCAAATTGAAATAGTCATTCAGCGCCATTCACTGGAACGCGTTCGGTCAGTTTAGTTTGTATTTGCTGTGTTTTGCAATATTTTTGAACGCAATTTGCGAATTTCCTGTTTATGGCCCTGATTGAGCCTGGATAGGCGCGAGAGTTTAATAGAATATTTGTGGTTTAGATGTTGAGACACGAACTGACGATAGCCGAAGGTGAGCTGAAAGACCGATGTTGGTCGCCTCCTCATGGATTGCAACAATGGTTGCAATTGACTTACGAAATGGAAAATAAGGCGTATATGAAGAAGAAGCTGATTGCTGAGAAGCAACTTATTCAGGCTCGTGAAGCGGTAAGTTTTTCTGTTTTAGTTTTGATTTTTTTATAGTTTCGAATCGTTTTTTTTTATGATAGTAAGAGAATTATTCTTCTAAGAAGAATAAGAATATGTTCTTCGAGTTCCTATTTTTGTTTATGTAAGAAGTAAAAAAGCAAGTGAATTGTTTAAGATTATTTAAACAGTATCTTTAGAAGAATAAAAAATATGTGAATTTTTAGTGTGAAAAATTACGAAAAAAACGCTCGAGTTTAGTGGGCGCATTCGTGTCAACACATGGCAAATCCATCGACGATGTGGATCGTTCCATTGTCGAGGCACGAACGTCGCTGACGGAGGTAACACAGGAGCTGCAGGAGCGCGTCCATCGATGGCAGGAGATCGAAAAGCTGTGCGGCTTCAGCATTATGAACAACAACGGCCTGCACACGCTCGAGAGCGCACTCTATCGCAACAACGGGCGTGCGTTCGGTATGCGAGGTATTGTCCAAGCCAAATTACTCTTGCGCAAGTATTCTTCCCACTTTCATCGACACCACTGACACTGACCACAAATGCTTTTGTTCCACATCAACCAAAGAAAATGAAAACGACTCCAAAAATTTACACTTACCTCACACATATCCCCATACACTTACTTGAAATGCCAAAAAAATACTAATTTAATCGAGTATAATATTAAATGGGTTTAATTTTTGTTTCGGTTATAATTCTTTACTCTTTTCTTTCTCTTTTTTATCACTTTATGTATACGTGTGTTTGTTTTTCTCATTGGTTTGCAAACATGACAACTTGACTTGATGATCATTTAACGCTGGGGACATGCGTTTCGGTTGGGTGTCGTGATGTATATGAATGTGTCGATTTTGCTTTTAGGACGCATGAGCAGTCAGGATGACCTCGATGATGACAGCTCCATTTATGCGCCCAGTGCAGGTAAGAAGCTCACCGAGGATGACTCGGAACTCGAGTGAATGGGCGCGGATTACACACCGCTTCATTCGCATCCCAACGCACGATCTTGTGGTGTTTTTTATTCACCTTTTTGTATAGAATGGTGCTCATTCCTTTTGGTTTTCTTGAGTAGTTTTAGTTTTTTCTTTGGGGAAAATCAACGAAAGTGTTTAACGTGTTTAAAATGTATCAGTATCGGTAAAATTGATAGGAATCGGTATTCATAAAATATTGTTTTGTTCAATATTTTACTGTATTTCAGTTATCGATAATTATCGAAAGTACCGATACTTATTTTTTTATTCTTGTTTTTTTTCCATATTTTAAACCATTTTATCCGTCATCTGCATGTGCGATATGTAAATTCCCCAAAATATTAACAAGGAGTGTCTCTGTACGGAATTGAATGAAAATTTTTGTACGTGTAGTGCATATATAAAAATTATTTGTGTTAACGGCATTGTTCGTCGTTTTGAACCGTTTGCCCCAAAAAAGTTTGGTATATATTGCTTTAAATATGTATGACATTAAAAAAAAACATTCAATTTCGTGCCGGACAATTGAGACCGGAGAATTGAGATCCTTGTAAGATTGAGTCACAAAATACTATAAAAACAAAGAGGATACACAGATCTGAAAACTTAAAACAATGAAAACTTTTATTTTAAGGCAATTTTATTAATTTAAGCAATGAATAAATACTTGCACTTTGATAAGTGCCCATTAGGTGGCACTGGCTGCTGTTTGCGATACGTATAAGTATCGATATTTTCTAAAAATTTAACACCAATATTTGAAAATCATATTTAATTGTAGTTTTTAGACATTACACGGATTTTTGATAAACGGAACTTTGATAAATCTCCAAAAAATACGTCATTTTGGGTTTCGATTAACGTAATTTCTGTTCCTTAATTTTTTGAACAGATTGTTTCTTAATTTTGAAGGTTTAACGTATAAAATGGCCTTGATTGTAACAGTGATAAACGAAATAATCAGTGTATAATGGTTAGATATTAATTGAAAAAGCCTTCAATTGTTAAAAAATTATCAGCTGAAAGTATACAATTTTACTAGTTCGAAATTTTAACCCGATAACAATTTCTTGTTACTTCTTGCCATGTTGATAAGTGTAAAATCAAAATTAACAGAAACAAGTTTAGTTTACCCAATGTTATGGAGTTAGATAATTAAAATGCTTTAGAATCGTTAAAAAACTAAATTTAATAATCGAAAAAGATGTATTTTACTTCGACAAACTATCCGTGTATCTACCGTGAACTTGAACGTAATGTTTTATAACTTATTTTACAAATTAACTTATACTCGGTACTTAAAGTTACTTTAAACTACTTTTTATGATCTATCAATTTTATAATCTATCTGCATTTACACGTTTTGTTTTATTGTCAAGCCTTCAACAATTGTACACATGGCTCTTAAATTCTTCAAAAGGCTCTTTTAAGTTTTAAATGCACATATATCACTAGTATTCAATTGGTACTTTGATTTGACGCACTGTTTTGGCTAAATATTCGATGATTCATCGCATACTTTGATGCAGACTAATCCAATTAAATTTTATGCTACCAGGAATGTGTTGTATTGCAGTCGATGACAGGCGCTTACTGCATTCGCTTTTCTGATATCCATTGTGTGCAAATTATTGAAGACTTGACATTTGACCACCACAAGCGGACTTTCACACAAAATAACGATTCAATTCGACTGAGACCAACGCCTGGCTTCCACGACTTAATTAAGCAAAACTGTAATTGTTACCAAGCATTTACACTCTCATTTAACTGGGTGCGATTAACAAGTTCACGTTATTTGTTTCTTCTCATTCCTTATTAAGTTAAGTTAAGAAAACTTTAAAAAGTTAAGCAAACTTTTAAAAAAAGGTTAAGAAAACTTAAGAGATTATTTACGTACTTTATAGTTATCTGCTTGTATTTTATTATTTAATTATTTGTGATAGAAACAAGGGTAGAATGTGTATTAAACAATGTGCATTTGTTAATTTTTTGGATTTATTTACCTTTTCTTTGGTGAACACTTGTAGAAATAGAAATCGGGGGTTTTATGTGTGTTTTCTGGTGTTTTTACGAATGTAAAGTGTGTTCTAAGTTTTTTTTTTAGTTTTTGGGAGGTAAGCTTATTTTCCTGCGACTCGCTGCTATTGACTATGGGACTATGGAATGATAATAATCGGAAGCAAATTATATCTTTGTATGCTATTAGAGGCTCACATGGGTTGTGTTTGTTTGGGCAACGTTTTAAGTTTACACTATTTTTTAAACCAAGTACATTTTCGTTGTATGTTTGTCTAACATTTGGTTTGGGTTCTAGGTATGTATGATTCGCTGCAGTCGTCGGTGTGGAAGGAGGTGGATTCCTCAGGGAGTGAGGCCAGCAAGCAAGAGGAGGATATTAGTGAATCGTCACGACATAATGTTAATTTTATTATTGGTGGTGAACCGTAAGTTATGATTTTCGTTATTAATTTATATCGTTGATAATTTCAATTATGAAAATTTGTTTAAAAAATTGTGCCTTCATGTTTCGATAACTTCGGGAGATAGGGATCGGTTTCTTTGTACTGTGATTTTTCGGATTTTTGTAAAATGTTTTTAGTTCGAATATTGATTAATTAACTGGTGGGTCTATCGGGAAACTCAGTTTTTTTCGATATTCTCAAAACATTGACAATGTTGCGATCACAGTTGCGCCATCTATGCTGAAACAATAACGCGCGTGTGTCGCATGCAGACAAACAGGTGGGAGAATAGCACTTGCTACAAATATTCGAAATAATAGGAACCCACCCGTCCCATCCGTGATTGTTAAATTACTTTTATATCTTTCTTGCGACTTCGCTGAGTTTTCGCGCATGCGCACTACCGCAACGTAGTATTCTCCCAGTAACGCCACCTGCGTGTAAATGTCCGAACGTAAAACACTTCTTTCTGGCGTATGAAACCTGTGAACCACTTATCCCACCCGCGCTTGTTACATCACTTATATTTCTTTCTCGACTATGTGGCTCAGCGTCGGACGCATGCGTGATAAAGCACTACATTACAACGCCATCTTTACTTTTTATCCGAATCAAATACACGATTTATTTGAGTAAACTTTGCATTTTTTAAATTTTCAGAAGCGTATGGGTAGAAGAAAAACCAAAACAATCTCAGCCTTCCAGTACACGAAGTATTAG
The DNA here is from genome assembly GCA_027575185.1 of Mimaenictus wilsoni. Classification (NCBI taxonomy): domain Eukaryota; kingdom Metazoa; phylum Arthropoda; class Insecta; order Coleoptera; family Staphylinidae; genus Mimaenictus; species Mimaenictus wilsoni. The sequence goes on along the minus strand of JAODAC010020153.1, from coordinate 22,057 downwards.
CAATAACAATATAGTGATAAGCAACATAAGCAAGCCACAACCCCAGCATAATACAGCGGCAATCCTGCCGCGCTCGTTCTCGCAGGAGGTAGGCCCCAGCGAGCCGATACTACGACCTAAACTCGCCTTCTCCGACTCGACGCTCGAAAGCAAGAGCAGGATTTCCAACTCCAGCATTGCCAGCAGCAGTCTGGTTGGTAAACCATCAAAAATTCGGGAATCTATGGCCGAGGAGGACGTTTACTCAACGGACTCATCCGTGATTGACACCAGCGATGAAGTCAAGAAGAAGAAACGCAAGCTCTTTGGTTTTGGCAAGAAGAGCAAGGCTAAGGATTAATTTTTTAGTATCATTGAGTTCTTCGACAAACGCTCTGCGACTAAAACAAAAAAGGAAATGGCGACATACGATTGGGACGATTTTCGGACCCCCTTTTTTGAATCCGACGGATTAATTATTTATTATTGCGAACAAAAAGAAAACGCTCATATTTATCGATTTTATCTCTCTTTTTGAATGAAGTTTATTGAAACGTCTTCCAACATTCTCTTTGCGAGCGTGTCGTGGAGAATTTTTAGTCCAATTTTAACTTAATTGTAATGCAAATTTGAATATCAACATTCAGCAGGAATGAACTTACTTATATACTCTTACAACTTATTGTAGTTTTAATGCGTTTTTAGATGCGTTATGTTATTGTATTCCTTTATGATTAGCTGGATTTTCTGTTTACTGCAACAGCACTGATTAATTTTATACCGCAAATTTTGATTTGAGATGTACTTTGAAGAATGTTTAGCGTTCCTTTATCACCATGTGCACATGTTTTATTGGTTTATTGATATCGGTTGCATATGTACTTATTCATAATTTTATTTTTCGATGATTTTTTTTTCAATGTAAATGTGAAAATGCCGAGAGACTGATCTGTTGTATTCGAAACCTGAAGTGTACTTGTATAGGTCAATAATCGATTCTCGGGATAAGTTGTTGATAATGTATGATTCTTGATATTGATTGATAAATGCATGTAAAGTTTTTCTAGTTTGATTTTTCGCGCCTGTGGGAAATTTAACTTTTTCAAAAGTAGGCAGCCCAACATACTTTACAAATATGTTATAACTCAACTTTTACATGAGTTTTGAATGAATATCCACCATAGTTTCACAAAACTACAAAGGTATTAGTAATAACTAAATTTATAAGTATAGAATTAAGAATAAAGTGACATTAAAGGAAAATTCTGTTTTGTAATACAGGCAATCAATTTTACAAGAAGCCAATAACCTGTTGCTCATAATGACAGTTTCCATAGTTATTGTTTGTAAACAGAAACATAAATATTGGAATTTAATTCGTGATTTTTCGCAAAATGCCAGTACATTTAATGTGTGTAACTTCTGGTGGTGGGCTACCTATCTTTTCAAGACAAAAAGGAAGTGTGGAAAATGTAATACTATACTCGCAGGTCTATACTTTTACTTTAATCGGAATTTTTCAGCTTCCTTTTAGCACTCTTGGGTCTCTAAATGGTGTTCATATGTTTGGCAAAACTCAACAATTAGAATTACTCAGTACAACCAGTGAAGATCATGTAATTGCCTGGAAAGAATACTATGAAAGGTGGGAATATCAAACTAGTTGATAGTTTTTGTTATTTTTTCTTTGTAGTCTTGTTTTTATTGGAATTAGTACTGGATGTACTTTATCAGTCCTCAAAAAAGCTATAGATTGTGCGATGCAAGCAGTCATCTTGATTGTTGGCATAGACGAGGTGAAAAGTCAAAGAAACATTGAACGTTTGAAGAGGGAATTGAGGGTATTGTTTTAATAGTAACTAAATGTGACACTAGACACTAAAGTTAAACAATTTTTAGGTATGTTATCCTTTAGTTGATAGAATATTAGATTCTATCGATTCTGGGGATAGTCATAATCAGCATCCTTCTGATTTTATTGATATGGTTGAAGTTATTATGACACCTGAGAATCATTTACTGCAGGTATATTATTAACACTTTTTAATGTTTAATGGAATACGTATTTTACCGACTGGAATGTATTTAATGAAACATTTGCAGATTGTTTTGGATTCATATACAGATTGTGTCGATTCTGTGTATTGCTGCATTCTAATTCATGGAAAAATTGCAGCAGCCACTGAGGATTGGTGGAATTTGCATCCTGTTGAAAGAAAACTACTTGCACATCTTGCTACATTGGAAAATACGTCAACTTCTAAAGATATTCCTGTGTTTTTGCCGTATAAAAGTCCTAATGTAAGTAACTTGTTATTTTTTGCGTTTTATTTATGCATTTCTTATGAAAAAATATAAAAAACACATTTTCAGATGGCATTCCGTTTTGTAGCTGTAACAATCAGTCCAGACATACAAGTATGTAATTTGTGCGACATGGCACCTGCTTTAGCAGATATTGAACATTACGCTGCATTGTGTTTTAAATCAAACTTGAACACTCTTGAAAATGCTATCAAAACGCACCCACGCAACTTTCCAGACTCTCCAGAACATAGTTTGGAAGAAAATATTCTAGGGTTTGTATTTTGTCAACTTTTTGTATATTTCTTTTTCTGAAAAGAATTATTTCAGGATGCTATTGATTAATCATAAGTATGGTAAGTATATGCTCTCGAAACTCGTGCCACAATCATCTGCAAAATCATCCTCATCGCATCGTTTAGATATTTTAAGAACGTTCTATTATCAGACAATTGCCGAATGTTTTGTAAAGACTCACAGTGAAGATGAACCGTCTGTTAAAGATGACCAACTCTCTCATACGGAGGCAACAGAAACGTATTGGTGTTCGGAATATCACAAATGCCATGCATTGAAATCGAATGATGTGATTATTTGTGTTTTGTATAATTCCAGCGTCCCTATCCCTATGATACGGTCTTTGACGAAGAATACGTTGAAGGTTTTATTGAGTTGTGATAAACAAACTTGTTTTTAAAGTTTTTATTCATATATTTATATCCACCATTTTATACATATTATATTTATATAGTTTAGAATAATGTTTATTAAAATCTAGCGATTTATTCATCGTAATCAGGTGGTGGTGTATCGCCTTTCTTATGTTCATCTTTGCGGTAAAAACCCCATAGCCAAGCGACATAGACATGGTCTTCTTTGTCAAAGCCTGTTCTTTCGTTAGACGCAGTTTGGATAAATCGTAGAGGGATAAAACCCACCAACTAAATAAATATACGAGATTAAAACCCATAAGCTTGGGGTGTACGGAGTGCCGTGAGTTGCGTGTAATGATGCAATTGTTTAAAGAATAAACAATTAACAGTTTATTGTCACACAAGTAAAGTTCACTTATGATACACAATAAGGAGGCTAAAGCAGGCAAATCCAACATGATACTTTCGTCTTTGAAGAAGAAGTGTTATTTACTTAAGAAGTGAAGTCATATTTACTTACCACAATAAATAATTGAAGACCTAAATATCCAGCCACAGTTAAACCTGACTTTGTTTTACGACTCTCTATAGCAGCCCAACAGCCATCAATGTTTAAACTAAAATTTACCATTATGTCATAATTGTAACCCATACCCCCAGATTCGATTCCATGATGAATACACGGAGACATTGATAGTATATTACAGCAACTAAAGGGAACATCACCAACAGGTTTTGCACCATATTCACTGAAAATACAATATTACCCTGTGTGCACGATAATTTTACTAGGCACTTGCTTATCTTTAATGAAATTATCATCCAACCATTCATAACGGTACCAATCTGAATAGTTCTTGACACCGCAGCATTGAAGTTCAATTTGCATGGTATCAATTCGTTCCTTGACCAAGCTATTTGTAGAATAATTCTCCATGAGTACATAAAAATTGTCAATGCCATCAGGATCTAAATTATTAAATATTAATAAATTAGAATAGGAGTCAGTTGTCTATACTTACTCATATGGAAAGCATATATAATTATGTAGATAATCAAACAAAAGATGGATATCATGAATAAAACGGTAATAAGCATGCTGGCGAATAGAAGCCAGTAGAACATTGTACCCATATGTTTGAAGACTTTCAGGAGCACGACGGTGATGAATATGTTCAACGCTATGCCAATTAGGGAAGAAATAAATAGAACTATTACCATCGTGTAACCACCTTCGAGTATGATGTTTAGGTAATCGCCAATGTGGTTTTTTATACGTATTGCAATGGTAATCATTTCTGCGTTGTAAGCCAACGTGCTTAGATGGTAAAAGACCGTAAGCGTTGCAATCAATCTGATGTAACGATGAGGGATGTTTATGATTGGTTTTCCTTGTTTTACGAATGAAGGTGCAGGCCTCACAACTTTCTTGTGTTTCTTGTGCGACATTTTTAAATATTTGATTGAGTTTATATGGGACAATTATATAAATAATTAGTAGGAGTAGTGTATCTATGGTATTTAATTCATATTGTAAATAGTTTTTTTTTTCAATAATATTGAATTTTGAGAAATATATTCGTATATAAGACATCATGGACCGATATTTTAAAATAATATAGTACAAAGAAACAATACAATAATGTATAATTGTAATAAATTGTTTATTTTAATTATATTATAATTTCGAATTAAACTTTTTAAACTAACAGCGACATCTGTTATAGAATTATGAATTACAAAGCTCATTGGAAAAAGCTCATCAGTCATTTATATTACCGATATTGAGTTCATTAGATCATTGTTAGATGGCGCCACATGTATCATAAATTTTTAAATTGAAAATATGGTATAGGAATTTGTTTGTTTCGCTCAAGATAAGAAGTATATGTTTTATGTATGTATATTCCTAAAATATATCTTCTGATATTTTGCTCCTTATAATAGGTTGGTCTTATAAGAACAGCCTCTCAAAATTTGTAACAACCTCAGTAAATTTGTTTTTAAACATACATTTAGGGGCATTTTCTAGTTATATACTACAGGTTAGGACATATTTCTTATATTATTCTGAAAGAGGAAATCTTTTCTTTCAAATGCTGTTCAGCTCCATTTGATAGGATACATAACAGGCCCTTTTGACTTTTCCAAATTTGAAAAAAATACAACACATTTTTAAAATTTAAAGGAAAAACGTTTTAATTTACTCTTTCTTTATATATTCTCCTAAATTGTGATACATTTAAAAGAGTGAATTACATATACTTTCATTTGCTACATCTCCAAACAATAAATTACTTTTATGTACTTTTGCAACAGCTGCGTTGCTTAAAAAGCGCATGATCGTTAACCTTAAGTGCTAATGAGATCAAAACGCCGTACCGTAATTACCATCAACTTTCGGCGGTCGCCACGTAGCGACTTACGACGCTTAAAACACTTCTCCCATAGCTTTCACAATGACGTCGTGAATCTGTAAATTAAAATCGGAGTTAATTGCTGACTGCCACGGCCGCTAATCAAGCTTCATAATGGTTCAACGTTTAAGCCCCGTTTTCCTCGTTTTCGACGGTGTTAATGAATCAAATTAACGGTCAGCTTGTCGTGTATTTGATTCTTAGCGTTTATTATGTTTTAATTTTAGAATGCACGCAGAATAAAGTAATAATTTTTGAAATATTAAAAAACTCTAGTAAAATGAAATTACGGAAGCAAATGTTTAAATCGTATTCTTGAATATAAAAGTTGGGTTAAATATGATAGGGTTGAGTTTTTGCTTTAATTTGGAGGTTAAATTTTTGCTTTTTACCTGAACATTTGGAGGAGTACTCAAAACAAAGACAACAGTATCAGCAACATCAGCAGGATGAAGAATGGCAGCACCGCCTAAAGCAGTTTGTACTTGACTCGTAAAATTCCCAAGAAATGGGGTGTCAACCAAACCAGGACTGACTGCCTGAAAACCGTCAATATTGAGACAAAAATCAACCCTTTGGCTTCACAGTAAAAAGCGTACCGATATTTTAATCCTTGGTGATGTCTGGGTACGCAGCTCACGCCTAAGTACTTCTGTCAACGCAGTGACAGCGAACTTGGATGCCGGATAGAGATTAATTCCTGGCACGTCAGGTATGCTATGTCCCGTCACGCTGTTGATGTGAACAATATGGCCATCTTGTTGATGGGCCTTCATCGATTCGATCGCCTTCTTTGTGCAAATGCACAGACCCATTACGTTGACGTCGATGACTTTGCGCCACTCGCTTGGCTCACCATCTAAAATGTAATATATCGTTTATAATTCTTCATCAAAAGCTCTTCTTGTTGTGTTATAACTAATAGGTGTAGCTAGAAGGAAGTGTTCGAATGGCACATCCATCAAATTGTGTTAGTACGAAGAAATTAATAGCAGAGAAGAAATTAATATGTTTTGAGATGGAAAATAATCGCTGATAGATGTTAAACAACTTTAATAAGTTGACAACTTTATTAATTGAATTTATTACCTGTTAGGTTTGCCGGAACAGCTAAGCCAGCATTATTAATCAAGATAGCAATTGGTCCTAAACGGGCCTCAATCCAATTGAACAAATCATTAATTTGTCTCTCGCTGCGTAGATCACACTTCCTGGCGTAGAGTTTGCCTTTTTCCGAGCTCAGTCTGGAGGCTTGTTCTTCGATCAATTCGACGCGACGTGCTACTCCTACTACCTATAATTAATAATGCCATTAATAATACTCATAGTTGTAATTAATATGGAGGGGGGGGTTGTAATATAGAGGGCCAGTGAGGGAGCAAGCTTCTAGTGAACTGCGATCAGATTGATCTATTGTTCTGCCCCAACTGAATAATATTGTTGAAACTAGAATCTCCACGGTAGAGGGCGTATGTCTAGTTACTTAAGCCATATTGGCAGCACTAATTTTATGTTTTACCTAACTGTTTTTACTATAAATAAACTCTCTCTTCTCTTCGAACCTTCGTGTGATGAACATCTCTTACAACCTTCATCTGCCGGTTTCAGATCTGTGTGTGACTAGATTTGCCAGAAGTTTCAACAAATATGATAGGAGCTCTAGGTTATTTAGGAACCAATCTTTGGTGATAACCCAGCCACTCTTTTCGCTAGTAGGAAACCCTTGCCAAGGAGATTGTATCTCAAACTTTTCGCTGATTTGCACAAGCCAATTATGAGCTCGGACGTCTCTGCATCCTCGGGTCATAGCCTGTATGTTTCGCTGGACTCCTTTCCCAACTTTTTCAGTTGGTACCTTAGTACACAATGTCCTGATATGAGTTCAGTGAATGTTTTTTACTTGTTCCGTGATAGTTCGTGTTCCTTTTGATTGTTACGAGGTTTTAGTAGACGTTTTCTCTTCCCATATATGAACATCTCTCTTCTATCCATCAATGGTGAGTTCACAAAAGGATTCTGGTCCCATGAACTTGGTTCTTGCAGCTGTCATGGCTAGTTTATCAGCCATGTCATTGCTAGATATGCCTTTAAGGCTCGGAATCATGAGGGCAATGCGTTTGTTTTTAGCCAGTTGGTTTAGGCTGTGTTGGCATTCCCAGATCAACTAAAAGTAGTTCTACTCTTGGTTCTAGCCATTAGTACATTTACTAGAGTCAGTTTAACAGTATCAATTCTATTCTTACAATTAGTCATTTATATTAGTCCTACTTTATGTTCTAGCCTCATTCTTTCTTAGACTCTTAGGTTTTTTTAAACCGATTAGGTTGCTTAGACTTAGTTCTGGTTATAGTTCTAGGACCATTTCTCTGTACCAGGTGAGTATTTTAACGTGAAAACTTCAAATATCTCAAAAATAAGCCATCTACAAAAAATTGAAGGTAATCAAAAAGTAACCATTCCATGGGGGAAAAATAATCGTTGTACAGTTCCAACTTCATTCCCAGTGAAATGGTTACTTTTTGATTATCTTCAATATTTTCTTACAGGGTCTATTCTTTGAGATGTTTGATGTATTCACGTTAAAAAACTCACTTGGTACAGAGAAATGGTCCTAGAACTATAAGTGTAATTGGTAAGTAATAATTGCATTAACTTACATTAATACCAATTTTGACGAATATCTCGCAGAGTTCGGCTCCGATACCAACGCTAGCGCCCGTCACCACCGCCGTTGTCCCAATGTAGCGATCCATATTCGTGTGCGCTACCTCTTCTCCGAAGAGCGCCTCGTTTGACATGAAACAACAACAACAAGCGCCCGCAACAAGAACAACAGCAGTAACAACAAGCGCTTCAAACTTTGCGGCCCGCTCTGCCGTGCGCGGTTGACAGCGCGAGGCAATTTATACGCGTGGCAGACGATTATAAATTCATAAACACATCGCGGTGTCACTTTCGGTGTTTGGAGGGTTGGGCTCGGTCGGCACCAGAAAGCGTGGAAATGAGGGCGAAAAGTGACATACTTTATTGTTTCTCTTTTGGGGGTTTGGTTAGCCTGCAACGCACCGCGAGTTAAAATCAAATATAAATCAAACGAACAACACAGTGCAGGTTGTTTTCACAAGGGTAAGTGTATTAGCGAAATAGGTGATGAAAGGCTGTAGGAGTAAAATTGCAAAATTAGATTCTAGGAATGAGTTGCAGGAGGGTATTGGGATCAAAGAAATAAATATTGGAAAATTATTATTAATTATTGAAAGGGAATATAGTCTGTCATTTTCTCACAAATGTTAATTATTTATGACATAGTGCTGGAAGTTGTTATATTTATCCTTGACTTGTCTTTATTAATATATTCATTCTTTTGTTTATTATTTAAAGATACTTTCTTTGAAATTGAAAAGATGTAATGTCAAATTTGTGGAGTTATTTTGTATAATCTATGATTCAAAATATTTTGGATTGTTTGATAAGTTTAGGTTGATTTAGAAACATTTGTTTATATGGCAAAGCTTTGAATTTTATAAATTTATATAGATGTAAGTTAAATTTAATAAAATAGTAAACAATTACAAACGATTTTGAGAGAAATGATTGTGCTGCAAGTAATTTTCTACAGTAAAAAGTTGTTTTTAATGTATTAAATATAATTATCATAGCCCATCGCTGCCCAGGTGGTAGTGCTTCGGCTTACCACGCAATCGGACAGGGTTCGAGTCACCGAGGTGGACATCATTAGTGTGGATTAATTTTTTATTTAATTCACACTAAAATTCGCACTAAAAAATCCACATCGATAAAAACCACATTAATAAATACTCATTAATTAATCGAAAAATTCACATCATATGATGCAACACTCCAGGATGTACCGAAATTCTATCAATTTCGTATATAAAACTTATATCTCTACATCAACACGAAGGAAAGCAACATACTACACACATCACATCACCAAAAACATCAACAAAACCACAAAACCATCACCATTACCACAACACCACAACGAAAAACGAGTGGTAAATTTCACTACATATATATTCACTTGTAACTCAATAATGTATCACACAATAAATTGTATATAAAATGTAAAATAAATACCTGAAAACAATAAAAATCCAGGCTGAAGGACCAGTGTGGCCGATAGCTAGGTCTGAGGACAAAAAATAAATTTTTTATATACATTATTATTATTATTCCTCACAGTGTAGTAAGTTTTGTAAGATTTAGCAAGTTCGGTTTTGAATTTTACGCCTTGACTTGTAAAGAAATGAGGATTTTGGTTTATTTCCTAATTTAACAATTCTTTTACTACGTTTTATAAAAGGCTTAAGTTGAATTATCTTCGAAAAATATTTCTAAATCTTTTTTTTCGTTTATAACCATGATGGAAACATATTTGAAAGCTTAAAACGCCTACAAATCTTCCTGGAGCACTAGAAATGTCAAGAAACTAAGTTTTCCTTGAAACGAAATGTTCCAGTTTTTGTCTTCTTTCTAAACTCACTTTTAGTATCAATTTCATTCTTGTAATTTGTCGTTGATATTAATCCTAGTTCCTTAGATTGTTTAGTTTTAGTTATTAAAATCATCTACACTTTTTTTCTAGTATCGAAACGACCTAGTTTTAATCCTCTTTGAAGACTCGGTTTTAGTATCAATTCAATTCTTACAAATAGTTGTTTCTTCTTGTTCTAATCCCAGTCTTTGTTACACTTGTACGTTTAATACTAGGCTGCTTAGTCTTAGCTCTGGTTCTAGTGCAAGGAGCAGTTCTCTTTTCTCTAGTTCCAGTTTTTATTCAAGTTTCTGTACTATTCTTTATCCTAGTCTGTTCTCTTTAAAAATGATTTAAAAAACTATTAAAATGCTTCAATATATTTCAAAAAAGTTTAAAATGTATAGATACATCTTCCATACCAAGATTTAAATATCTTGATATTTTTTTAGTGATTGATAAGTGATTACTTTTTATATTATTTTTATAATATATAATAATAATGTTATAATTTCCCCTGTTGTGATTTATATCCCTCCAACCATTTGCCTCATTACATCCACTTTTCTTCCTCCCCAAGTAGTAAATTAAACCCCTAAAATGTAGATTAGTATGCATAAGAATAAGCATTTGTTTAAGTGGAAAGTTCTGCGGGACACTTCCGGCGAAATGGCGTACGCCCAGTAGCAGCGACTTCTCTTTCAATTTATATTTGATCGTCTGCGGCAGTGAGCCCTAAGCACTGAGGCCTTAGTTCGACGACGGTGCCCAATGTCGGGGGCCAATTAGTATACGAAATATACGCATCATCTTGGACGCGCGCAGCAGGTCCGTGATTCTGTGGTCGCGCTGAATGCAATTACTTCCGGCCAATTTCCTTCCGCGCACTCTGTCCGGATTATACTAACCCAACGCTGTAACAACCGCAGCACAATGTGAACGCAATGTAGAGAGGAACATGTAGAGTGAAACAGAGAGAGAGAGAAATATCAAGCAAGAGAAAGATCGAAAGAGAAAGGAAGAAAGAGAGAAAGAGAGAAAAAGAGAAAGAAAGAGAGAGATAAAGGGTGAAAGAGACATAGACAACTAAAATTTGGTGGTTTCGAGGGCAAGAGGACACAGGATCAGTTGCTATTTGCCTTCACAACTTGTGGTGGTGAGGACGACGATGTAAAGTCCAATGAATGTTTAGTGTAAAACAAATATTGGCTTATTCATGCAAATAAGTGAAATAAGAAATAAGAAAAGAAATGTACTATAATATTATTATTTAATTAAGAACTGATCTGAAGTATGAAGCTAAACTAATGAGTTGTGATGGTACGACCTTTATATATTGCTCAAAATGGTTCCTGGAGGTGCAGTTCGGAGAAGTCAATAGCCTAGGAGCGAGATCATTATCATGTTTTTACTTTACGTTCTAGCCAATAAAAGACATACATTAGCCCACCCGGGTAGCACAGTCGGAAGCGCTTCGACTTACCACGCAGTCAGACGGGGTTCGAGCCCCTGGAGTGGGCATCGATTATTTATCATTACAACTCAGAAAAATTCACGTTAAATTCACACCTAAAAACCACACATCAAACATCAACCACTCTTCATAAATTAACACTCCAGTCAACAATCGCAAATGTGCGCAACCCACAACACTCAATACATATGATACAATAACATCACAATCACAATCACAAGAATGACATGTAATATAAATACCTAAAAACAATAAAAATCCAGGCTGAAGGACTAGTATGACCGATAGCCAGGTCTGAGGACGATCTTGGACGCGCGCAGCAGGTCCGTGATTCTGTGGTCGCGCTGAATGCAATTACTTCCGGCCAATTTCCTTCCGCGCACTCTGTCCGGATTATACTAACCCAACGCTGTAACAACCGCAGCATAATGTGAACGCAATGTAGAGAGGGACATGTAGAGTGAAACAGAGAGAGAGAGAGAGATATAGCAAGAGAAAGATCGAGAGAGACAGGAAGAAAGAGAGAGAGATAAAAGGAGAAAGAGACATAGACAACTAAAATTTGGTGGTTTTGAGGGCAAGAAGACACAGGATCAGTTGCTATTTGCCTTCACAACTTGTTGTGGTGAGGACGACAATGTAAAGTCCAATGCATGTTTAGTGTAAAACAAATATTATCTTATTCATGCAAATAAGTGAAATAAGAAATAAGAAGAGAAATGTACTATAATATTATTATTCAATTAAGAACTGAACTGAAGTGTGAAGCTAAACGAATGAGATGTGATGGTACGACCTTTTTATATTGCTCAAAATGGTTCCTGGAGGTGCGGTACGGAGAAGTCAATAGCCTGGGAGCGAGATCATTATCATGCTTTTGCTTTGCGTTCTAGATTTTCAAGACCCCGTCGCATGTAATTACTGCTGATTTTGTAAGACTGCTGAGTCGCTATTCTAAGTAGTTGTTACATCGGCAATGCCTTCAGATGTTTAGATGATGATGATTCTTTTAGCGTGGATAGTAACCTCTTTCAAATTGCAATGTTCATTATGCTGTCAGAAAGTTTCTGTCCTTGCTTACACGTTGTCTCCACTCTTATCTCATCCTTGTTTAAATTCTAGTTCCAGTTCCAATATAGTCCAGTTCCTCGTTTGCAATTAGTAGTTCCAGGTCTAGTCCTAAGCCTAGTCTTAGCACAACTCTTATTCCACTTTTATCATATACCTATTTTTAGTTCCAGCCCTATTTTTCATCCTAATTTCAGTCATAGTTTCCATCTTATACTATTAATTGTAAGTTTTAAGTTTTCTTCTACTCCCAAACGTAGCTTTGAAATGCACGTGTCTGGACACCTTATTCCCATTTCTGTTCCTGCTTTTGTCCTATTCCTAGTACTAGTCCGAGCCTAAGTCCTAATCTCAGTCACAGATGTAGTCTTAATTCTACTTCTATATCCTGTTATACTCTCAGAGGTGTAATTCTACACTTAGTTTCAGTTTTATTGCTGCTGACTCTACAAGCATGTTCAGTCACTGCTTTAAGCAACTTAAATCATATATACTTTAATATAATCTAAATCACTGTTGTTACGCAGTTGTCGTGGTTTTTAATATCATTAATTTATTTCCCGGTGATGCGCGGGACCTGATTGAACAGTATCTTTTTGCCAAGCTCCTTGAGCTCTCGCGATTCAAGTTTTAATAATAGTGGCGCTACAACGCCTAGGCAACCAACTCAACACATGTAATCTAAAAAACTTTTCCAATCCAATATGAAACATCTACGAATCTAAACATAATATTTAGAACCAATGATCCTCTGATGATGTACCTACATAATAATAATATCAATTATTTGAAGGTCAATTTACGATGCGATGAAGACAACCAACGATAGAAAACGCACGTGCCCGGACAACGTAACCATTTATAATTTACCTTCCTTTCATCCCATCTTTTCATCTCTCCCTTTTCCCCATTTCCTTTCTCGCCTACTGGCCCAAACCTCGCCAATATTTCCGAAAAACCGAAGCATACCCACCGGAACCCTCGTTACCCACCTTGCGTGCGTCTCAGCCGCACACTTTTTACTCACTCGAGCTGCTGTTTAGTCGTCGCTTGACGCGCTAATAAACGAACTCGTTCGCAGTTACCGCCTCCGCTGCCGGGCGTTTGCAAGGCGGCAGCGGCAGCGGCGGCGGTGGCGATGACGACGTTTACGTCTATTACCCTCTCTTGCCGCCGTCGATAACTTCCTCTCTCGTGCGCTTCCGGCAGCCGGGCGTACGTGTTCCTTTCAATTTGCGCAAATAAAGTCCACAGACACCAGTGGCACTAGTTTCTATTTTCTATAATATCGCGCTATAACTGCGGGCGCTCGTTAAAGGCCCGATACTTGGGAGGCGAACGACGAGGCAAGATGTGGTGGCAGAGATGAGGGATGGGGGACGAGCAGATGATGGGGGTGGTGAAGGGATAAAGGAAATCAATAAATGGGATTTCGGCTAATTCGATTGGGATCGAGAGTTTACGGCTTACTGCTGCGTACTTAAACCGGAAAACGTATATTCGTCTCTTTACTGGATGCCTTGGTGTTCTTTTCTTTTTTTTTGCATTAATTTAATTCAACAAGTTTGTAGGTTATCTGAAAAAAGTTAAGTAGAGTTAATTTACGATGAATGCCAGCTTAGGGTTTAATGAGGTTTTGTCAGGTTTTATTATATTGTTCTATTTGTGCTTTAATGAGTTTTATATACAAAATATTTTTTTTCATATTTAAAAAACGATAAGTAATAGAAACAAATGGTTTGCATATTTTTAATCAGCATTTACCAATTATTCTGAAATCCATATTGGTTACCTAGATGTCCGAAAAGCTTAGCACAAACATAATCATAACTTCACTGAATGTATTTCAGTTTCTTTTTTTATTAATAATTTAAAATCCGTTTATATTTTCTTTTATAATCAGCATTTTATAACTATTCAATATTATTCTAATCTAATTTCTTAACACATTTTTACCCTATAGCTTGTTTTGATGAGGTTCGCTGATTTGTAATTTAATTGTGAAGTGCATTACAGCGTACACACGTATTCGGAGGAGGGGGGGGGAACCACATGCAGAGCAACCACTCTATCGAATGTGCTCGAACATGGTATATCAGGAAGTTCCGAGAGTTGAGAACAATTGCACTTTTCATATTTCGCATTGCCAGCGGCACAGTAATATTATTATGGGATGAGCTGAGAGGGAGAGAGAAGCCGTATTTATAGCTTAGATGTTGTCGATACTCTAATTGTAAGTTGGTAACTCAATCACCTGTCCACTTATTGATTTCGGTTTGGCGATGGAATAATCACGGCGTATGTTCAGACCGACTTCAGCTATCCTAACATTCTATCGCCAACCACTCCTCGTTCGGACCTTGTAGCGCTTGAACAACAAAGAAGCTATCGACGTCGAATTGACGAAGAAACTAATGCGCCCCTTGGGATAATGGAGGAATGGTCCGCCAGATAGAGTAACAGCGCCACGCCAGGATGGCTCAAGTGGTGGATACCATCCCTAATAGCATGGCTAGCACGTCGGTCTGGAGACCACTACCTTACCCACTTCCTTGCTGGCCATGGCCAATTCGAGTCATACTTCCACAGATTTGGCAAGAAGGGCAGTAGTATGTGCAATCATTGCTCATATGGCTTACCAGACACTCCTGCCCACACCCTTGAAATCTGCCTAGCATGGGTCAAAGAACGAATGAAACTCCTGGCGGCGACCCGTTGTGCGAGCAGCACGCCTGAGCTACCAATATTACTCCAAGCTTCCCTATTTCTCTGATTCCTTGCAATAATGTAGTTTTCATAAAGATTCGTTTCCGTTTATTGCTTTGTTGTTAATATGATTTAGAATAATAGTTATTAGAAGTTGGATTTTATCAAATTTCACTTATTATTATTTGGTTTCACGTAAATATAGTAGCGGCAACTATTTTTTATGATTGGGGCCAGTCAAATTTTTTATCAGGCCGCGCAAGGACCTGCACCTCCAATTAAGAGGTCCCCTTATGCTACACCCAAGCCTTAAATTCCTCAACGTGAGTGCCCACTTGGTCTTAGAATGCTTTGTAGGTCGCACAAATGTGTCCGTTGATTTATCGCGTCCTGAAAGGTCAAGAAGAGATGAAGACGTTTAGATAGCCACTAATTTTATTATAGGAAAATGTAAACCCTGTAATTGATGATGGTGGGTACCGTCCACACACATCTCCTCTTGATGTCCCAATTCCTTTTAAACAATTTCTTTACAACCTCATACTCCACTTACAGGTATTTTCGTCCTCGCAATACATCGGGTATACCTAGTCTTGTTCTCTATCTGTCCCTGTCCTTCACCTGGTCTTTTTCTGCCTGTGTGTATTCGTACTTGGAGCTAAGCGTACAGCGAGCAGCTACGTACACTCATGTTAGCTCTAGAAAAACCATCTAGTGGCAATACAAATCAGACTTAAGTAACTTAAGAAACCCAGACAAACTTAAGCATGGCGCCTGTATGTTACGCCGTCCACTTCCAATCTACTCGGGACTGTCTTGCCTGCCTCATACCTTTATTAATTAACTGATTATATTTTTAACTATAATATTTAACTGTGATACGCATTAGACTGTAAAATTTATGACAATACTTTTCTTATACATAATTAACATTCCTTTAAGGCTAAATATCTAATAAGTTAATAAGTTTAAAAACAAACGAAATAGTGAGAAAGAGAAAAGCGGAGTATATTCACTCGCCTGTGACGATTGTGATGCTACATACATTGGAGAAACAGGGAGACAACTTAAAATTAGGATAAACGAACACTTAAAGAAAAACGACATAAACTCACACTTCCAGAAACATCTAAACTTTAATAACCACGGCTTTAAATTTGAGAATGGAAATTTTAAAATATTATACCATGCAACAAAAAGCAAAAAAAAAACTAGACCTATTAGGAACCTATGAAATAAATAGAATTATAAGAAATGAAACTATACAATGTTTAAATGAACAAACTCAACTGAACAAAGAACCATTATTTAAATTTATAACCAAAGAAAAAGAGCGACATCTACCATAAATTATGACTTCATTGTTAGCACGTACCAATGAAACAAATTGTCATAAATTGCGTACCAATGATAGAAACACCAAAAATCAAAGCGTTTTTATAAATTGACGTTATGTAAGTACGAAATAATTATTGGTCTATGTGAATGTATAGCCGAATTTTAAGAAACTTAACATGTAAACCTATAACCTAAAATGAATATAAACATAACAAAAATCCTATGTACTTTATGTTGTAGTTTGCTGAGGACACCGAAACCGGTACAAAATTGAATTTAATAAAAGTTCTAAGTCCAGACAAGTGGCGCAGTGGTCTGGTCTATGGCTACTGACCATGAGGTCCCGGGTTTGATTCCCGGTGGGGACGCATAGAAAAGTGAATTCTTCTTTTTATCAATAGTATTAGTCTCTAATATGACTAATTTCATTGAAAAAGGATTGAATAGAGCTAATGGCCATAGTAGTTGATGCTCGGTAAACTCAAACAAAAAAAAAGATATAAAGAAGTAATAAAAAAACATCATTACCTACTATCTCAACTTTATATAGGCACCAATAATCATAAACAATCATATAAAATAGTGATTATTGTATTAACCTGTATATAAAGTCTCATATACATCTACTATCCTGAATGCAAAATTTGAAGGCTGTACCAATTTGTCCGGGTGTCATTATTTATCGCCCCTGTTATTGTCAATTAAGCATGCAGCCCGTGTGCGTATACCCACGCCCACTGATGTGTTTCGCCGCCACCAGCCACTACAACCGCCGCCGCCGGCCGTGCCGTCGAGAGCCTGGTTGCTTGCTCGCCCCGAACGCGGTAAGAACCGCAACAACAATTAGCAGAAAAGCGATTGTTGGCGCGCCCGGATCACAAACCGCCAACCACCATGGGCCCCACGCTGACTTACGCAATGCACATCAGGCCGCATCAACGCCGGCCGCCAACATCGAACGCCTAATTGATAATCAATACCATTATTATTCAACGCCCACCGCATGCACGTCCACGTCCTCACATCCACTGGCGACGGCCCACATCCCATGCACCCATCATGATGCCAAGCCCCGTTGCTAGTCGAGCGTCGACGACGGGTGGGATCTATAACAGCGGGCCACAACTTCCGCCTGCATCGTCATTTGTTTCACTTTTTGTGCGGGGCTTTTTGGCCGCAAATTTCAGTTCGTTCGGCGGAATGCAACCTGACGGCATTCACATCGATCTCGGCATGTTGTAAATAATGAAGCTATTCATGCTTAGAGAGGAGTGGAATGGATGTGATCAATTTAATCTCAAATAGTGATCAATAAATTCATAATTGAGGATTGGGACGTATGGGAATTTGTATGGTGACTGCGCGTTGGTGGAGGCGCCGGTGCAGCTTTGATTATTAGTAATAGGAACGCCGAATAAACGGAATTCAAATTGATTTTAGGTTATCTACCCCCATTGCATTTTAAACCATCTCAATTCTGCATTTTCACTTTCTCTTGGCTCTATCTTGCTTAAAGATGAAATAAACGGATTTTGACGATTCAAAGATTTCTTCTTCGGTGCAGTTATACCAAAATGGGCAGTCCCGGAGGTGGAGAAGAAAATTGAGCAAAAAAATCCTATCTGAGTCAGCTCCCGATCTGATTTCTGAAAGACCTCTTGTTCTTATTTGTCATAACGCCCCGCAACGCCCAATTAAAAAAAGTGATTTTAGAATAAATTTTTGGTTGAATAGTGCTTAATATGTTTCCATCTCCATATTTTGAGAATTTAATAATTGTTAGAGGTGCTGGTGATAGCTGCTAATTCTTTACTTTTTCAAAAAAAAAATTGGAGGCAATCAAGCTTCAGAAAAATCGCCAATGTACGTCTCAGTTCATTACCAAACATTTTATAATCGTAAAACAAACACAGTCTCTAGAAATAAAATATAATATTTTGGTGGAGGTGTCGGTCATATATCCCAATTATTTGTTTAATTAAAAAAAAGTTAAATTAAAAGCTCGTAAACATGGAAGAAACATATTTTCTATGATGGTGGCGGCTACAGACAAATTTCATAAAGTCCTAATAAAAAAGTTAAAATTTAAAAGAAATAGAAATAACAATAATATCACATATTTCAATGTCTATCGACCTCTGTGGGTCATTCCAACATAGATATGTTTTGTTTTTATTTGTATATTTTACGTTCGTTTTGTACGTACGTTTTGTGTTTATACACTTGTTTGTTGCTTGGTGTGAGTTGTTGACGTATATGTTGTTGTTGTGGTTCAGACTAGTTCTCGCAGTTAATTGTAGATTATGTGTGAAGTTGAATGTTTGAAGTTGAATGTTGTGTTTGAAGTTGAGAGTTTGAAAGAGTATGTTTGTGTATGTAAACGTTTGCAAAAGTGTGTGTGTGTGCGTGGGTGACTGTGTGAAGTTGTTGTGTGAAAACTAATCACACTAACTAAACTAATCACACCATGTGTGATGCCCGTTCCGAAGACTCGCACCTCGTCCGCTGGCGTGATACGCCAAGGTGCCACCCACTAAGCTACCTGGACGGGCAAATAGAAATAAAAATTCATAGTCTAAAAAAAACAACTTGAAATTAAATCAGAGAAAGCTCTTAAATATGAAAACAGCAGTTTTCTGATATTGTTAGAGGCGCTGACTTTTCCTTTCAATACGTTAAAAAATGTGAAAATTGAGAAAATTAACTCTTAAAATTAGTAACAAGTATATTGTTTCTCGTACGTTTTACTTCATTTTTCTTTTAACCTGAAGCTGAAGCTTTAAATAAAGCATGCTCTCAGAAATGTACATACTAGACTATGATATTGGTGAAGGTGCCGGTCATACATTTCAGTTCATTATCTTTTTAATAAAATCTTAAAATTTCATCAAAAAAGGAACTTATAATTGAAAAACATATTCTCGATATTGGTGGAGGTGCCGGTCATACCTTTCTTTCAATTCATTCTGTGTACCGAAGAAAATGAAAGTAGAAGCTAATAAAGCATTCAGAATTAAAAATAAGAATATCTAAGGTTGTACACTTCATTACATTTTCCTTAACAAAAAATTGTTAGATTGTAAACAAAGAAAGTTCCTAGGTATCCAAAAAAAGAGAAAATCGAAACAATGAAAAAATGAAAACTACAGACGTTCGCGACATGATTATCTGTCATCGATACCATTTCATCCCTATTCCCTGTTATGAATAACCATCCCAACGAATCGCGAGAGAAGGCAAAACCAATGAGGAGCGAAATGATGAGATGACGAACAGCTCCCTGCAGATGCTGATGCTTGTGGCCGGCTGTGCAGGATTCGTTCGGTACGTCGTCAATTGCGTATCTATCATTCACATTCTACTCGTGTCTGCACCTACACACAGAGTGTTGGAAACAGCTTGGAAAAATGGAAAATAACGCATTTTTCAATTTCAATTTCACTCCAGAAAAATGAGATGGCTCCGGGCTGGTTATGTGTGTGTTTTCTCTCTTTGGCGACATTGGCGTCGGTGCCGTGTTGCAGCGCAATGTTGGGGTATTGAAATGACCGAGAACGCTGACGCCGCGCGCGGTTTGCTAGCGCTGTTCTGGTTTTGCGCAATTTTATTTTGGCACGATCCACGTGTGTGACGCGTATGACGACCGCACAATTACGGCCATAAACTAACGCCGTATAATTTTATTCGCGTTATAAAACGCTTAAAATATTTTAAATGTACGTTTTCAAACGGGCTTTTATGAGCGCACCAAGATGATAAGCTTTTTGATTAGGTTCGGTAAAAATGTGGAGTACTGAGAATATTATCATTAACTATAGAAATATGGAAGAGAAATAAAAGTTGATAAAAATCAGATAATAAAGTTAAATAAAAAGGTTTTTATTGGAAACTGAATTGTAAAATTGTAAAAAAGCAAATTGCAAATTGTAACCTTAGCTGTTGGAGAGGCTCCTTATGTGGAGCTCCGCGTGTTTACATCCCGTGTCTTTACAATGTGTGACTTTCCAGCAATTTGCCAAAGCGCATTTACATGTCGGAAAAATGAATAAATTTATTACATTGGATAGGCTCCTGCAGTCAAGCTCCGCTACTTTACAACCTGCGACTATAGAACAAGCAGATAAGCGCATTTATAGTACTGAAAAATTAATAAATGTATATGCGCTAAGACAACTGTGAATATTTAATAAAAACGCCATAATTTCATTACAGAATTGTGTACTCTTAACTGCATACTTCTGCAGTGGAGCTCCGAGACTTCACAACCCTCGACTTTACAAGCTACGCCTGACTTTACAAGCTGATATAGGGAATTTACATCCCAAAAATAAATAGATTTGTATGGGGTAAGTCATGTGTGAATACTTAATAGAATTGCCCATTAGAAACCTTTGTACTCTGTACTATTCAGTAGGCTTCTTGACTATTGGTTACTTTGTGGATTGCAGCAAACAACTCCTTAATATATTGAGATGTGTCACCTTCTATTTACCAGGTTTGCGCTCCAAGGCACCTGCATTATAGCAGGTGGCTATATCTACCGCCACGCCTGGCTCCATATGTTGCAGGCACTAACACGTACAGAAAACTGTGAATACTTAAAAGTATCTTCCAAATTCGATTAGACAACGTTGTATTTTTACCTATTAGACAAGCTCCTTGAGTAGTGTTTCGCGACTTTACCACACGCGGCTTTGAAAGTTTTCCACAAGCCGCCAACGGATATTTACGGTCCTAAAACTATTAAAAACACATTTTCAAATGATTACAACAATACAAAAGCGATAATAAAACCTAATCTAAAAGGTAATAAACCCAACCTTCCAATATAACCTATAAATATTTAACCATCTTTAATCTAAAAATAAAACCGATTCCTTCCGTTTCTTTAGAATACAGGAGCATAGAAACAGGGGAAGAAGCTACGATGGTTAATGACATGACAGGTAGTCGTAAGAACAATGTCCCCATGGTCTCCATCCTCTCGGCGTGCTTCCATGCTGCCATTCGGCCAAGAATGGACGTAAAAAAAGCTGATTGATGTCCGTAGGATACGACAATCGACAGATTGCTAAACGCCAGATGCGCCCGACGTCATTATCCTATGCTTGATGTGGGCGCACATTGCTTTCCGAAAGCTTGCCCCCCTTCTGGATTCGAGGGGTTAGGTTTGGGTGTGCGGGTCGTTGGGGATAAGTAGAAGGGGTATGGTTTGGTTTCGCAGGTTATTGGTAGGTGGGTGGGATGCGTGTTCCAATGAGCCCCGATGGGGGAAAAGCAATTACTCGCTGAAGCAATTGCCCACGCCGACAGATTGCTGCGCTCGTGCAGGTCGAGTGAATGCATCCTGCCAATAAGTTGCCATTGCATGGCATGTCACATATTCGATGTGATTGTGGAATGCTACATGCGTTTTATATACTTGTTTTACGTGCAACTATAACTTTTTATGGCGCAGACGTGAGGATAAATGTAATGGTAACGAAAATCATTTCAGGTTTACACATTAACTTGGGTTATTAAGCTGGTATCATGTTGGCCATCATATAGAGTTGGCTACTGTTAAAAATTGACTTCTTTTTTTGTCTCTATATTATTTAATATGAAGTCAAATTTTATT
>JAODAC010020132.1:2777-19434 GCA_027575185.1 Mimaenictus wilsoni | reverse complement strand
TCCAGAGTTCTTGACCGTATGTTAATTGTTTTAACAGAATCGTTTTTATTATCGCCGCCTTTGTGTTTTCTTGAAGGCAACTGTTGATGGTGACAAAATATTGACTAAATATAGCAGGTGAAAAATGCCGACGCCATCATATTTTGTTTGCTGCGGATCACGTACGTCTCGATGGCGCCGTATCGACTTTGACGTGTCAGCATTCTCGATGTTTAGTCTCGGCGGATGTTGATTATGTGCTGATTAAAGATTGTAGATGCGGATGGTGATTGAGGTTTGTTGATTTTAATATTGTTTGTGCGGCAATGAATTGCCGTCACAAATGTATCTATCTTTTTAATTACATACATGTGAAACCTTTATTGCTATTCAAACTCCATTTCATTCATTGTTTTCTCCAAATAACATACTTCAGAATAAATATCACCAACATAAACTAATTAATGTTTTCCTGTAACTGTCCAAAAATCCACAAATTGCTGTTTATTGCCAATTGCGATTCATTGTAAACCTGTTGATGATGAGAAAATATTGACTAAATATAGCAGGTGAAAAATGCCGACGCCACCATCTTCTGTTTGCTGCGGATCACGTACGTCTCGATCGCGCCGTATCGACTTTGACGTGTCAACATTCTCGATGTTTAGTCTCGGCGGATGCTGATTACGTGCTGATTAAGGATTGTAGATGCGGATGGTGATTGAGGTTTGTTAATTTTAATATTGTTTGTGCGGCAATGAATTGCCGCCACAAATGTATCTATCTTTTTAATTACATACATGTGAAACCTTTATTGCTATTCAAACTCCATTTCATTCATTGTTTTCTCTAAATAACATACTTCAGAATAAATATCACCAACATAAACTAATTAATGTTTTCCTGTAACTGTCCAAAAATCGACAAATTGCTGTTTATTGCCAATTGCGATTTATTGCAAACCTGAATTTTCTAAAATTTCCTATTATTACCTAGTTTAACAAACAACTGCAAATTCCATGAAGTTTTAAATGACAGGTTACCAGAACAAAACAGTTTTGCTAATATTGTTTTTGAGTTGCAACTCAACTTTAAGTGTAAAACTTACAATTAAGATCTTTCTTTATTATTCATCATTTCCCAGAAACGGCGCACAGCTTTGCAGGAGAAATTTATGAAGACGCTTATTAAGTTCTTAACAAAACTGTTTATTACTCAATTAATGCTTTTTTCTCTCTCAATTAATGACTTTTTTGGATTGTTGCGTTTATGGTTGTTATGGTCGTTGTAATTACTGAATCTGTCCTAAAATTTGAGCACATCCTCGAAACGTACAAAGTCAGCAACTTTTTGACCTTGCCGTTAAAATAAGCCCAACCAAATTGGCTTGATTTTTATTTCGTGAATTTTTCCGCTTTTACATTGCCTTTAATTATGAGAATGCAAACTTTGGCGAATCACAGGTGGGGGACGGTATAAATACTGAAGTGTTTTTGTCAACGTTGTGAGTTTTGTCATTCTTGTGCAAAAGTGTGGACAGTTGTCATCAATTTAGTAAGGTTTGTTTAATGTTTTCTACAATTCAATTCATAGTTCATAATTCATTTTAAGTCAATTTTAGAATTAGAATTTTAGAATTTTAGAACCGTTGAACTCAAATATATTTAAGAAAATGTAATTTTCCTTTTTGAGGACAACGCTTGAAAGTTGTGACATGACAATCCATTATAATTAGTTTCTAGCAACTCGGTGAGGTCAAGTCCGTGTCTTCTCATTGTTAGATTTTTCAAATTTATAGTTAGCCAGGTACGTAGGTTTACTTGACTTATGTGATGTGTGTGACCTGTATTATGCGGAACCTATCATAAATGGCAAAATATTTGTGTGATGTTTACTGATAAACCTATACATTTTTGGCGTTTTGCCCGCATGACTTTCAAAAAAGTCTTTTTCAATTAGAAACTCTTCTATTTCCTTCTAAGACATGTTTCAAACTTCTTATAATCACCAAAACATCATAATAGTCCAATTTTATGGTAACTACATGATTATTACCAATAGGAAGATAGCAGGACGTCTTGAAAAGAAGTTTTCCATAAGAAACACATGGAAATCCTTCGAAGACATGCTTCAAACTTCTTATAGTTACCAGAAAATTAAACCAGGACTTAATGCATCAAAACAGTTGATTTTCATGTTTTTTTTTATGGGTTTAACATCTAGGAAGTTGGCAGGACGTGTTGGAATACGGTTTTCTATAAAAATCCGCGGAATTACTACCAAGACATTCTTACATTGCTTCAAACTTTTTATATTTTCCCGAAAGTTGATCCTAATCTAAATTCATTTTTATGGTATTTTGATGGTTTTAACCTACAAGAAGTTAGCAGGACGTCTTGGAAAGAAGTTTCCTATAAGAAACACATAGAAATCCTTCTAAGGGATGCTTCAAACATCTTACAGTTACCAGAAAATTAAACCAGAACTTAATGCATCAAAACAGTTGATTTTCATGTTTTTTTTTATGGGTTTACCATCTAGGAAGTTGGCAGGACGTGTTGGAATACGGTTTTCTATAAAAAACCCGCGCAATTACTTCCAAGACATGAAACTTTTTATATTTTCCCGAAAGTTGATCCTAATCTAAATTCATTTTTATGGTATTTTGATGGTTTTAACCTATAGGAAGTTAGCAGGACGTCTTGGAAAGAAGTTTCCTATAAGAAACACATAGAAAACCTTCTAAGACAGGCTTCAAACATCTTACAGTTACCAGAACATTAAACCAGAACTTAATGCATCAAAACAGTTGATTTTCATGTTTTTTTTTTATGGTTTTAACATCTAGGACGTTGGCAGGACGTGTTGGAATACGGTTTTCTATAAAAAGAACCCGCGGAATTACTACCAAGAAATGCTTACATTGCTTCAAACTTTTTATATTTTCCCGAAAGTTGATCCTAATCTAAATTCACCAAAATAGTTTATTTTATAGTATTTTGATGGTTTTAACCTATAGGAAGTTAGCAGAACGTCTTGGAAAGAAGTTTCCTAGAAGAAATTCATTGAAATCCTTCTAAGATATGCTTCAAACATCCTACAGTTACCAGAAAATTAAACCAGAACTAAATGCCTCAAAACAGTTGATTTTCATGTTTTTTATGGGTTTACCATCTAGGAAGTTGGCAGGAAGTCTTGGAAAGAAGTTTCCTATAAGAAACACATAGAAGTCCCTTTAGGACATGCCAGAAACTTCTTACAGTTTCCAGAAAATGAATCCTTTACTTAAGGCATCAAGTTGATTCCCATGTATATTTCTAAGGTTTCAAGGTCTAAGAAGATAGCAAGAGGTGTTGGAATACTGTTTTCTATAAGAACTCCGTAAAATTCCTTCTATAACATGTTTCAAATTTTTTAAATTTACCCAAACGTTGATTCCAGTGTAAATTCATTAAAATAGTTAATTTTCATGAGTTTTCTATGATTATAACATATAGGAAGTTAATAGGGCACTTTGAAAAGTAGTTTTCAATAATAAACATATCGGAGCTTGAAACTTCTTATAATTATCAGAAAATTGCAAAAATGATCTAAAAACATCAAAATAGTTCAATTTCCATGGTATTTCTATGATTCTAACCTATAGAAAGTTAGCAGGACGTCTTGGAAAGAAGTTTTCTATAAGAGACACATAGGTGTCCTTTTAAAACCTGCCACCAACATCTTACAGTTACCAGAAAATTAATTCTTTACTTAATGTATTAAAATAGTTGATTCCCATGTTTTGTTCTATGATTTCAACATCTAGGACGATAGCAAGACATGTTAGAATACAGTTTTCTATAAGAACTTCGTGAAATTCCTTCTAGGAGATGCTTCAAACTTTTTATAGTTACCCGAAAGTTAATCCTAGTCTGAATTCCTCAAAATAGTTCATTTTCATGGTATTTTAATGAATTTAGCCTATAGGAAGTTAGCAGGACGTCCTGGAATGAAGTATTCTATTAACTTGTAATTCCTATTTCGGGATTTAATCAAGTGAATTATTAAAAATCCTATAATATCGGAATTATTACCTTCAGATACTTTTACAGCATTCAAACCACCTAGCACCACTTCTAAACTCAATTTTCTAGTAGTAGAAGTAGGCAAGCAAAGGAGGGAGTTGATCTAGAACCCTCCGAAAGACCCTACTTCTGTTTTGCAAAATTGGTTCCCAAAATTTGATCGCTTTTTGATTGGACTTTGTTTAATCAGAAATTTATTAATTTTCAGAATGACAATAACAACAAACTGGCATTTCAATGCATTCCTCCTCTTTGGACTATTCCTCTACACCTTATTCAAATACTTCACATGGGACTTTGACTACTGGTCCAAAAGAAACGTGAAGTTCCTTAAACCAACCCCATTCGTTGGTAATTTCGGCAGGGTCCTCTTGGCAAAGAGTTCCATAGGTCGGTGCCTCTACGATGCCTACTACAAAGTGCCCGGGCTGGACTATTTCGGAATCTGGGTCTTTGGAACGCCACATTTAGTAGTACGCAGTCCGGAACTGATCAAAAACATCCTCGTCCGAGACTTTCAGAACTTCTACGATCGCACCGTCGCCAGTGATAAGAAAGCAGATCCCATAATGGCTCATGTCCTTTTCATTGCCAAAAACCCAGTCTGGAAAAGCGTTCGTTCCAAACTCACTCCCATCTTCACAACCGGCAAAATGAAGAACATGGTACCGTACATCGTTGAAGCTGGTCAGTCTATGACCACCCATCTTGGAAAGACCACTACAGGTTCTAAACACCATGAAATCGAAATTAAGGAATTGACAGCTCGTTTTACCACCGATGTCATCACCTCCTGTGTGTTTGGTCTTCAGGCCAAGAGTTTCGAGAATGAAGATGCTGAATTCCGTGCCATTGGCCGAAGGATGTTCAGTGCCAATTTGAAGAATTCAGTGCGTGGGACTCTTTACTTCTTCGCACAGCTACTGTGAGTTTTCTAAAGTTGACGTTTTTCGAGCATGGGGTTAATGAATTCTGTCGGGATGCTTTCTGGGAGACGATTAACGAGAGGAAGAAGACCGGCGCGAAGAGGAATGATTTGATTGATATTATTATCGATATGGAAAAGGCGGGAGATTTTGCTGGTGACGAAGCAGTGGCTCAGGCCCTGCAGTTCTTTGCGGCTGGTTTTGAGACGACAGCGGCGACAATTTCGTATGTTATGTACGAATGTGCTTTGAATCAGAAGATTCAGACTGAGTTAAGGGCTGAGATTAAGAAGACTCTAGCTGGGGGTAAAGAACTGGACTATGATGCCATTAAGGCTATGAAGTATCTGGATATGGTTGTTAAAGGTAAGTTTTGTGGATTGTTAAGGTGTTATGGAAATTTAGGGGGGTTGTTAAAGACACCTTATGGAGATCACTTTTGCATGAAGGAGAATTGTACGAAAAATAAGGTTAGGTTAGGTTAGGTTAGGTTAGGTTAGGTTACGAATGTGCTTTGAATCACAAGATTCAGACTGAGTTAAGGGCTGAGATTAAGAAGACTCTAGCTGGGGGTAAAGAACTGAACTATGATGCCATTAAGGCTATGAAGTATCTGGATATGGTTGTTAAAGGTAAGTTTAGAGGTTTGTTAAGGTGTTATGGAAATTTAGAAGGGTTGTTAAAGGCACCTTATGGAGATTACTTCTGCATGAAGGAGAGTTGTACGAAAAATAAGGTTCCCAGGAGATCAACTGTGCTCTTTTAGGGACTCTGCTCTTCTAGGAGAGCTTAAAGAAAAGAGCTTCAGGAACTTGTTGAATACATTGCTGATGCTTCAAGTATGAATATGTCCAATATGATAGTGAAAGAACATTTAGTTCTTATGGGAACCATACTTTTCGTATAAGACCTCGATTCGAGGCTGGACGGGAGCAACTTTTTTTCTTTTTCTTTTTAATACTAAAATATCTTAAATTTGAACAAAGGTAACATCTTGGTCTTAAAAATAAGAACTCATTTAACCATAAAGTCCTAGGATCGAATCTCGGAGAGCGTACATAAAAATGATTTTCCTTCTACTATTCAATAGTTTTTACTTGAGTACTCTTTTCAAAAATTTTTAAATTAATAACAATGAGCCCAGTTTTCTACGCGAAAACACGATAGGAACCTTACTTTTCGTACAAACTTGACAAAAAAACCTCAATTCGAGGCTGGTCGGGGCCAGAATTTTTCGATTTTTTTTTCTTAATATTAAAATATCTGGAACTTATGAATATTTTTCTATAATTTAACAATTTTAGAAACCCTTCGAAAGTATCCAATCCTGCCATTTTTGGACCGACGCTGCGTTGAAGACTACACTATACCAAACACTAAACTACGCATCGAAAAAGGGACCCCGGTCTACATACCCATCATGGCTTTACACTACGATCCTCAATATTTCCCAAATCCACAGGTTTTCGACCCTCAACGATTTTCCGAGGATAATATCAATAAAATCGTGCCTTATTCATATCTACCGTTCGGAACGGGACCTCGTAATTGCATTGGTTAGTATCGGTTTTGCAAATTAATTTTGAAACTTCATTATAATCATTTCTTCAATTATTTCTTGGAATTTTCAAATAGTTGAATAGTATTTTTGGTATAAATGCACCGAAAGGTGGCTTTTACGCATGGTGGAGCGTGTGGATATAAGTATATTACAGCACGCGTGCGTTAAACTGGAAACAACACGTAAATGAAACTTATTAACGCACGTCGACATGAATTAATCATCATGGGTCCTTGTTATTAAGTTTTAAACATTGAAATAACGTCGAATCAAATATTTTCATTAACATACCAAAAAATAACGAAGTTTACTTGTGTGCAAATGACTATTTGTTCATTTCCCTCCAGTGTAACTCAATATGTTCGTGCCTAGTTATTACTGTGTATCCACAATCACCATTTCCATACTTGTATCGTTATATACCGATAGTATAATTACATATAACGAAGATATAACAGTATATAATTCTCAAAATTTAAAATACATATTTTTGTTTCCAGGTGATCGTTTTGGACTTTTAACAAGCAAAATTGGTGTTATAAACATTATAGCAAACTATATTTTGTCCTGCAACGAGAAAACTTCACGCCCACTCGTCTACGAACCTAAAAACTTTCTCCTACACCCGAAAGGTGGCTTATATTTGAGTTTTACACCGGTTATCCATAAATAAAGGATGGCTAATTAATTTTATTCTTCACATTTTGAAGAATAATAAGAGAAGATGAGATAGTTTCCAAGAAAATCTAAAAGTTACGAGAACTTGTAAATTTCGTCATAGAAATAAATGTAATGAAGCATTTAAATCTGCTTAATACTACTTAAAAACACCTTCATCCATCTTTTTATCATCATATACTTTGTCCTTATATCTTATCAGATACATTCGTTTAGAATTTTTTGAAGAAACAGTCCGTTCTTGGAGGTTAAATGGTCGACCACGTGAAAATTAAAAGTAAGTTTTTGCAGTTTTTACTTATTTAAACTTGAACTGTTTGTTTTAAAAGATTTTAAGGATTTCTAAAAGCATTAACGTTTTTATAAACATCTGAAGACTCCAAAGAAGTGTTTAAGATTAAGTTAATTGTTTAAGATTAACTATTACTGGGAAGGATTAAGAGTTTTTCGGTAAAATCATTGATTTTCAGAACTTGTTTGTCTTTAAAACAAGTTCTAGTTTTTGAGAAGCAACTTTAAACACGCTTTTTGGTATATTCAAAAAGAAGATATCACGCTGAAACAAAGACTAAAATATTCCTCAAGTCTTCTACTTTCTTGTGGTGCTCAAATTATTTCAATTGTTTTAAGATAAAACCCTTTTTAATCGCTTTTTATTTAAGCAATTTTGTATAAATTCGAAAAATTGAAATCCTACCTTCAATAGAGTCTTTCACCCTTATCTGACTGAAGATCAGCTAGGTAAATATATCAATTCGTTCCCTATTTAATGTACTTTAATACGTTGTTAATAGTTTTCTAATCGGTTCAGTAGAACTGCCATTTTTAACACGTTTTAAGAGTACATGATTTTCTCAAAGACAAATTAAGCAGCCTCTCTACTCGTACATGGACTAATTACATGCATTCCACTGCGCGTTCCTATATACACCCTAAAATAAATATCTTATCAAAGAAAGAAATTATTAGCCTATACACCGTTTAATAGATTATGAAATTGAGAATATGCTGATGTATGACTTATTTTATACATTTTACTACTTCATATCGGCGGGAAAGGGTATAATCTGTCCTATATAAGTCGATATAGAAATAGAACATATTAAATTATAACTAAAGATTATTGATGTAGAAGAGTTAAGCTATCTTATGGTGTATTACTTATTGCGATAGTATTATTATAAATATCACAAAATTCATTATAAAACGCCTATTTCTTCGAGTTCTTTAGGGGTTGAAGATTTATGACGCATTTCCTTGAATTCATCCCACTTCGAGAATTTCCAAAAATAATATATATAAAAAGCGTTTTAAAAGAGTTTTTCATTCCCGGAATTAGAAATATTTTAAAACTAAATGAAAGTAGAAGAGCCAAGAAATATTTTGTTGTTTGCTTAAGTTTTATTGGTTCATATTAAGTAATCAAGAAATTTAATTGAAATAGCTCAAAAAGTAGCCACAATAAAGTGGATTTTTGCCTTACCTATTCGGACAAAATTAAATAACAAAACGAATTAAATGATATCATCTGAACGATGTTTAAATCAATTTTTCCTTTTTAGGAAATCACAAAAGCCAGAAAAAACGTGGTGATATTCTTCCTTAAGCAATTTTAAACAATTTTATTTAATAAAAAATATAATTAAAGTATTCCTTCTTCATTTCCTAAGCTCTTTTCCTTTAAATTCCTTCAAATTCTTCGAAATTTTTAAAATATACTTATCCAAAATATATTTTAACAATGATTCTTTATCTCCACGACTTCACAACCTCAAAACTCCTCCGTTCCACCTTCCTAATCCTCTCTTCGCTCCTCCTAATCCTGCTAACCTTCAAATTCCTCCTATGGCAACGCTTTAAATACTGGAAAGAGAAGAATATCAAACAAGCAGAACCGAGTTTCCCAGCTGGAAACTTCCAAGACGTCCTCCTCCAACGCAAATCAATCGGACAGTTCCTCACGGATTTATACAACTCCAAAACCGAAGAAGACCTCGTAGGTTTCTACATTTTTCACACACCCCACATCTTGGTCTGTTCCCCAGACATCGTCAAGCAAGTCTTAGTAAGCGAGTTCTCCAGCTTCCATGACCGAATGATCGCTAGCGATGAACGAGCCGATTCCATCAACTCCAAACTCTTGCTTACTTTGAAGAACCCTGAATGGCGGATCATGAGGCAGAAGGTGACACCGATGTTCACAACGTCGAAGATTCGGGGAATGACAGGACTTGCTGGGAAGGTCTGCACGGAATGGTTGGATTTTCTTGATGAGATTAACCATCAAGGGCCATTAGAAGCTAAGGAGTTGTGTGCCAAACTTACAACGGATATAATAACCTCTTGTGCCTTCGGTATTGAAGCGAATTCGTTCAGGGCTAAGGAGGCACCATTCAGGGACGCTGGAAGGAAGATGATCGACACTACCTTCTGGAATGGTGTGAGGTTTATGTGCTACTTCCTGTTGCCTTTCGCAGTGAGACTATTTAGAGTAACATTATTTGACAGAGGGGCTATTAAGTTCCTTAAAGATACTTTTCTGGAGATTATCGGACATCGGGAGGAGGGTAGTTCTGAACGACGTGGTGATCTTATTGATATTATTATTGAACTTAAGAAGAAGCAGCATTTGCATGATGGGATTACTTTTGGTAAGTTGAACTGTTTTAAGGGGTTTATGGGTTTTGAGAGGGTTTAAAGGTATTTTTTAGAAGTTTTAAGACTTCTCAAAGGGTTAAAAGGGTTCTTTGGAAATTTAATGGGTTCTTTATGGGCTTAAGAGGGTTCTTTAAAAGTTCGAAAGGGTTCCCTAAGGGTTAAAAAGAGTTTTTCAAAGGTTGTTTTAATGGTTTAAAGGATTTTCAAAGGTTTTTAATGGTTTTGAAAGGTTTAAAAAGGTTCTAATGTTTCTTTTTCTGAACAGATGGAGATCGTGTAGTGGCTCAAGCGGTCCAATTCTTTGCTGCTGGTTTTGAAACCACTAGTTCGACATTATCGTTCGCTCTCTATGAACTGGCTCTGAATGATCAATTTCAGACTGAGTTACGACAAACCGTTCTGGATTTAGTCCAAGATGGGACTGAGATTAACTATGACAGTATGGCCAAGTTGACTTTCATGGACCGTGTTTTTCAAGGTACTTTTTTGGGATTTCCAGGAATAGATTGGGTTTAGAGCGTTTGAAGGTACTCTTACAGGGTGTGGAAGTAGTTTTGGAGGATTTGAAGGTAATGTTGGAAGGTTGATGGTAATGTTAAATGGGTTGTAGATAGTCATAGAGGATAAAAATGTAAAGTTAGAGAGTTTGAGGTTATGCTAGAGGGTTTGAAGGTAATGTTAGAGGCTTTGGGGGTAATGTTAGAGGGTTTAAAGGTAAGATTAATGGGTTTAGGGGTAAAGTCCTCACCCCTTTCCCCCATTCTGCACCTTAACCAATCTGTCCCTTTTCTTCTAACATACTCTCGTTGATTGAGCCTTCAATCAATGACACTTCGAAGCCAAGTGCTCTCATGAGTTTATGGGACCACTTTCCTTCTTCCATGTGTACTACACTTGAGATAACATGAAAAGGAGAGTATGAAGAAGGAGGAGACTAGGCTGAAGCGGGAGCTGCTCGATCTAAATGAAGAGCAAGAGAGGTGACAAGAAATGCTAAGGGCTGCTAAGGAGAATCCCTAGTAACAGTTGTAGTTTATAAGGTTTGAAGGTAATGTTAGAGTGCTTTAAGGTATTGTTAGAGTATTTGAAGTTACTGATACAGGGTTTGAAGCTAATATTAGTGTTTGTAGTTAATGTTACTGCTTTAGAACTTTATTGGAATTTCTAGGAATAGATCGGGTTTAGAGGGTTTGAAGGTACTCTTACAAGGTGTGGAAGTAGTTTTGGAGGATTTGACGGTAATGTTGGAAGGTTGATGGTAATGTTAGATGGGTTGTAGATAGTCATAGAGGATAAAAATGTAAAGTTAGAGAGTTTGAGGTTATGCTAGAGGGTTTGAAGGTAATGTTAGAGGCTTTGGGGGTAATGTTAGAGGGTTTAAAGGTAAGATTAATGGGTTTAGGGGTAAAGTCCTCACCCCTTTCCCCCATTCTGCACCTTAACCAATCTGTCCCTTTTCTTCTAACATACTCTCGTTGATTGAGCCTTCAATCAATGACACTTCGAAGCCAAGTGCTCTCATGAGTTTATGGGACCACTTTCCTTCTTCCATGTGTACTACACTTGAGATAACATGAAAAGGAGAGTATGAAGAAGGAGGAGACTAGGCTGAAGCGGGAGCTGCTCGATCTAAATGAAGAGCAAGAGAGGTGACAAGAAATGCTAAGGGCTGCTAAGGAGAATCCCTAGTAACAGTTGTAGTTTATATGGTTTGAAGGTAATGTTAGAGTGCTTTAAGGTATTGTTAGAGGATTTGAAGTTACTGATACAGGGTTTGAAGCTAATATTAGTGTTTGTAGTTAATGTTACTGCTTTAGAACTTTTTTGGAATTTCTAGGAATAGAGCGGGTTTAGAGGGTTTGACGGTACTCTTACAGGGTGTGGAAGTAGTTTTGGAGGATTTGAAGGTAATGTTGGAAGGTTGATGGTAATGTTAGATGGGTTGTAGATAGTCATAGAGGATAAAAATGTAAAGTTAGAGGGTTTGAGGTTATGCTAGAGGGTTTGAAGGTAATGTTAGAGTGTTTTAAGGTATTGTTAGAGGATTTGAAGTTACTGGTACAGGGTTTGAAGCTAATATTAGTGTTTGTAGGTAATGTTACTGCTTTAGAATGTGATGTAACAACGTTTGGAGGTAAAGTTACAGAGTTCCAATGTTTGATGGTTTACAGAGACACTTAGGAAGTATCCGACCTTACCGTTTCTGGACAGGCGATGTAATAGAGACTTCACAACAGCGGGTGTGACTATCCCAGAAGGTACACCAATCTTCATATCAATTATGGGACTGCAGTATGACGAAGAGTATTTCCCCAATCCGGAGAGGTTTGATCCTGATCGGTTCCTACCCGAGGTTGTTAAGGGTCGACATGCTTTCACGTATCTGCCTTTTGGACAAGGTCCTCATATTTGTATTGGTAAGTTTTAATCTTTATCATTTTTCATAAGAAGTCCCTACATCTACATCTTACTAATCCTCCTCATCTTCTCCTCACAAGATTTTTTTCTGCTCCTTACTACTATACTTCTTCTTCTTCTTCTTCTTCAACCTACTAGTCTTCTTCTTGCTTCTTACAAACTTCTTGGTAACCTTCATTACTTCTCACAACTTTAGAGTGTTCCAGGTCACTCTAAAGTTGTGATTACCATTGTCGTTTCTTCTCCAGAGTCAAGTCTACTACACTCAGTTGTAGCTTCAGCCTGCGTCCAAGTTTCTCCAAGTAACCTGACATGAACCTGGGCATCTTCTTAAATTGCGGATTAGCTTGAAAAAAAGAGGTCTAACTTTATCTTTTGATTCTAGGTGAACGTTTTGCGATGCACACAATGAAGATCTGTCTAGCTCGGCTCTTATTGAAGTACAGAGTTGAGCCTTGTCCAGAGACACCCGTACCTATTGTCTTTTCACCGAAATCCTTTGTGTTGATTTCCACGAAAGGAGTTCCACTTCGTTTTATTAAATTGTGAAAGTTATATTATAGACTATAATAGTGTTGATTAACTGCACTCTAAATTTTTTATAACATTTATTTTTCTTTTACAACAATCTTTCTTTCTCAATTAAAATCTATTCGAATCGACTGTTGGTTGTTGAAAAGACTTATTGAATATTTAGCTCCCAATCTGAAGAAAAGTATAAAATTTAAAGTATAAAATTTTTAGTTATACAAATGGGGTTCCAGCAAGAATTTATGGGTTTATTTTGACTCAATATTTTTGGTACTTCTGGTATAAATTTCGAAATAATTTAAACAGTACAATAAAGACAATATAATCTATTTTCTAAACACATTCATAGAAGTATCTAATTTATTCTGAAAATGCCTTTAAAGTACAAAATTGTTAGTTATAAAAATGGTGTACCAGCAAAAATTTATGGGACTAATTTGATTTAATATTTTTGGTACTTCTGGTAGGAATTTCGAAATAATTTAAACAGTACAATAAAGACAATATAATCTATTTTCTAAATACATTCATAGAAGTATCTAATTTATTATGAAAATGCCTTTAAAGTACAAAATTGTTAGTTATAAAAAAATGGTGTACCAGCAAAAATTTATGGTACTACTTTGATTTAATATTTTTGGTACTTCTGGTAGGAATTTCGAAATAATTTAAATAGTACAATAAAGACAATGTAATCTATTTTCTAAACACATTCATAAAAGTATCTAATTTACTCTGAAAATGTCTTTAAAGTACAAATTGTTAATTATAAAAATGGTGTACCAGCAAAAATTTATGGTACTACTTTGATTTAATATTTTTGATACTTCTGGTAGGTATTTCGAAATAATTTAAATAGTACAATAAAGACAATGTAATCTATTTTCTAAATACAATCATAAAAGTGTCTAATTTACTCTGAAAATGCCTTTAAAGTACAAACTTGTTAGTTATAAAAATGGTGTACCAGCAAAAATTTATGGTACTATTTTGATTTAATATTTTTGGTACTTCTGTTAGGAATTTCGAAATAATTTAAATAGTACAATAAGGACAATGTAATCTATTT
The DNA here is from genome assembly GCA_027575185.1 of Mimaenictus wilsoni. Taxonomy (NCBI): domain Eukaryota; kingdom Metazoa; phylum Arthropoda; class Insecta; order Coleoptera; family Staphylinidae; genus Mimaenictus; species Mimaenictus wilsoni. Next base: position 5,547 of record JAODAC010020132.1, on the reverse strand, counting down.
TCTAAATACATTCATAGAAGTATCTAATTTACTCTGAAAATGCCTTTAAAGTACAAAATTGTTAGTTATAAAAATGGTGTACCATCAAAAATTTATGGAACTAATTTGATTTAATATTTTTGGTACTTCTGGTAGGAATTTCGAAATAATTTAAGTAGTACAATAAGGACAATGTAATCTATTTTCTAAATACATTCATAGAAGTATCTAATTTACTCTGAAAATGACTTTAAAGTACAAACTTGTTAGTTATAAAAATGGTGTACTAGCAAAAATTTATGGGACTACTTTGATTTAATATTTTTGGTACTTCTGGTAGGAATTTCGAAATAATTTAAATAGTACAATAAAGACGATGTAATCTATTTTCTAAACACATTCATAGAAGTATCTAATTTATTATGAAAATGCCTTTAAAGTACAAAATTGTTAGTTATAAATATGGTGTACCAGCAAAAATTTATGGGACTACTTTGATTTAATATTTTTGGTACTTCTGGTAGGAATTTCGAAATAATTTAAACAGTACAATAAAGACAATATAATCTATTTTCTAAACGCATTCATAGAAGTATCTAATTTATTCTGAAAATGCCTTTAAAGTACAAAATTGTTAGTTATAAAAATGGTGTACCAGCAAAAATTTATGGTGCTACTTTGATTTAATATTTTTGGTACTTCTGGTAGGAATTTCGAAATAATTTAAACAGTACAATAAAGATAATGTAATCTATTTTCTAATCATACGGTTCATGATAGAACAGGAAATACAATGGAACGTCGTCATTACTTATATAAAAGATGTATTAATTGAGAAGACCAAGGAGGAACAATTAACAATAGAAACCATGGGTTATGCAATCTAAGGCACCGCAAACCATCTGACCATCTGACCATCTGATATGCCACAATAGGTAGTTCCGGGTGGGGGGGGGGTGAATATTGACATATTATTATATATTATATATTTTATGTATATACTATTTATTGTTTCATTAAATAAAAGTAATTAAACTTTAGTTTTTTTTCGATAAATTAGTAACTACAAAAGTGTAAACCAACCCATAAACATCCAATAATTCGCAATGTATCAATCAATCTGTGTAGTTTTATTCCATCAAATAAAACCTACAATTTGACAAAACGTAGCGGAACTCCTTTAGTTGAAATCAACACGAAAGATTTCGGTGAAAACTGAATAGGAATCGGTGTCTCAGCAGAAGGCAGCACTTTATACTTAAGTAAACATTGTCCAAGACTGATCTTTACAGCATTCATACCAAAACGTTCTCCTGAAAACGTCCAAAGAAAAGTTAAACTTCATCAGGAAAGACACCAAACTTAAACTTACCAATGCAATTATGTGGACCTTGTCCGAAAGCAAGATATGTATAAGGATGTCGATTCTTGACAGATTCTGGAAGGAAACGATCTGGGTCGAATTTATGTGGATTGGGATAATATTGCTCGTCATAGTGTAGCCCCATCGCCGAAATATAGATTGGTGTGTCTTTTGGTATGATCTGCCCAGTAGAGGTTGTGAAATCACGATTGCATCTTCTATCCAAGAATGGCAGAGACGGATATTTTCTTAATGTTTCTGTGAGAAATGGAGAGATTTATAAATTTTAAAATTTGTATTTTTATGGCATTTTTAGTGGAAATTAGGTACGTATATGGATGTGTTTCGAAAGAAGATAAAATTTTCATTTTTATACAGTTCAAATTATTTCGAAATTCTAAGCAGAAGTATCAAAAAGGTTGAGTTAAAACACATCAATAAATTTAACATTGCCAATTCTTTAAAAACTTTTAAAATCGCATTTTAAGTGAAAATTATTTTAGTTTATTAGTGAAAAATAAACAATTCTAAGAACACATTTAGAAAGGAGATGAAATTCTCTTTCATATGCAGTGTACATTGTTTCAATAGTTTAACCAGAAGTACCAAAAATGTTTAGTTAAAATAATTTCTAGTGTAGACAAATTTTTAAATCTTTCCAATTTGTATTTTAAGGCTTTTTTTCGGGAAAACCATACAATTCTATAAATGTACTTGGAAAGTAGATGAAATAGACTTTCTTACACTACTTGAATAATTTTGAAATTCCTATCAGAAGTACCAAAAATATTGTCTTAAATTATTCCATAACTATGGGCGAACCTAAAATCGTACAACATTTCAAATTTGTATTTTAAAACATTGTTTCTAAATATTAATCAATTCTATGAATGTACCTAAAAAGTTGAGATAATAACCTTTCTTTTACAGTTTAAATAATTTTGAAATTCCTACCAGAAGTGCAAAAACTATTGATTTAAAGTAATTCCTTTAGGAGTAGACAAAATTGTATAATTTTTCAAATTTGTATATTCGGGCATTTTTTGTGAAAAACTTTATAATTGTATGAATGAATTTAGAAAATAGATAAAATTGCCTTTCTTATACCGTTTAAATTATTTCTAAATTCCTACCAGAAGTGCAAAAACTATTGATTAAAATAATTCCTTTAGGAGTAGACAAAATTGTATAATTTTTCAACTTTGTATATTCAGGCATTTTTTGTGAAAAACTTTATAATTGTATGAATGAATTTAGAAAATAGATAAAATTGGCTTTCTTATACCGTTTAAATTATTTCTAAATTCCTACCAGAAGTGCAAAAACTATTGATTTAAACTAATTCCTTTATGAGTAGACAAAAGTGTATAATTTTTCAACTTTGTATATTCAGGCATTTCTTGTGAAAAACTTTACAAATATATGAAT
>JAODAC010020121.1:0-16433 GCA_027575185.1 Mimaenictus wilsoni | reverse complement strand
TTGATGAGTTCTGATCAAGGGGCAGACTTGTTTTCTATGACAATGCTTCTCTATTCGATTGTGGGCATCGGGGTATTCCTCTGAAGAGTTTCAAATGATGGAAGAATGGGGCCCGGGTGATATGAATGAAAGACTAACAGGGTGTATCTTCAATCCACGGAAGTAGACCAAGTCCAGACGGAGGAATGAGAAGTGTCAGCATAAGTGCTTACTTAAGTCTAGGGTTTTGAACCAGGTCTTAGCAGAAGAGTCTATATGGGCGATGAAAAGAGAACGTGATTCCACCAAAGTCGGAGAGAACTAAGGTGACATTTATTGGACTTAAGTACAGAGCCTAAGACCATTGATGGAACGCTAAGATATTACCCATGAGAGTCAAGGACATATGGTATATAAGTCACATTGTAATTGGATAGGACCTAAATAAATATCATAGACTCCATGACTTTAGTCTTTTGAAATTCTTAGCATTCAAGTGGTCACCGTCAATTTAGATGAGTTCTGATTAAGAGGGCAGAGTTCTTTTCCCTCCCTGATTGTGGACTTCGGACTATTTTTCTAGAAAGTTCCAAATAACGGATGAATGGGGCCCGGGTGATATGAATGAAAAGGTAACATGGCGTATCTTCAATCGACGGAAGGAGACAAAGTCCAAGCGTATGAATGAGAAGTGTCAACCTAAGTGCTTACTTAAGTCTAGGGTGTTGAACTAGGTTTTAGTTGAAGAGTCTGCGTGATTCCATCAAGGTCCGAGAGAAGTAGGGTGACATTTACAGAGTACAGGGTGTTGAACTAGGTTTTAGATGTAGAGTCTGCGTGATTCCATCAAGGTCCGGAAGAAGTAGGGTGACATTTACAAAGTACAGAGCCTAAGACCATCGATGAAATGCTAAGATATTCAAAGAAGAGTCAAGAACCCATTGTATATAAGCCACCTGGTAATGTGCTAGAACCCAAATAAATATCACCGAGCCTATGGATGAGGTGGTCCTTCGAGATTATTTGTCTTCAGGTGAACATTATCATTTTTTTTCCTTCGACATTTTTATTCATCTTATTGGAGGGATAGATTTATTGAGTATAGAAACTATAGATATGATGGTCCATCCCAGCTTGATGGATAGCCAAGGACACGTTGTATATATCTCAACCAGTAATTAGATCCAACCAATAAAAATATTGAGGGGCTAGTGGATGATTTGAAGACGAGAGACCTCATGGCCATTTCGGGATAATCAGATTAGAGGTCGGAATTACCACGCGTTCTTTTTCCCAGGGATGTCAAGGGAAGTCTAGGGAAGGTGGCGTTGGACACGTAGAGATGAAAGAGATTCGCAATCGTCAGCGTCGTCGATGCGTAGCATCAAATCCACGACCACTGGGCGCGGACGAGGGTCTTGGGGCTATGCTTAATGACGTTGATGACCCTTCGCGGTCTTCAATTTTGGTTAGCCAACCGGCCGTGAAATAACCAAAGCCCGAGTGTTCCCCAAGTGTTTCACCCATAGAACAAGAGCCACTCCAAAAAATAGGGGAAAGGCCCCACCTACATAGTACAAGTACAAGGTAAAATAAACCAAAATAAGAAGCCCAGGGAAAAGGCAAATAAACTGGGCCATAAAGTCATTCGTTGTTGAAGGGAAATTTCGACGGGATAATGAAGCGTTTGAGATGGGCGAAATATGGCGGGAAAACTTTACGAAGCCCCCTTTCAATGCGCCATTTCCTCCGGCCTTGCTGAAAACTTTGATGTTTCCTTGTAATCCGCGGAAATTCTCAGCGGAAGGAATAAAAAACTTAAATACCACTCATCCTTGGAAATCACGCCCCCGCCATTGCCGCCACCGCCACCGCCAGCGCCGTTGGGATAATGATAAATGATCTTTAAAATTTCCACTATCCGACTATCAGAGCATGGTCTACGAAATATTAAAGCCTCCTCTCGTCCTGCTCCTTCCTCCACTTCTTAAAACCCTTCGGAACAAAGCAAGACGAACAATGGCGGAATGAAAAACGATTTGGAATATTTCTATTCCCACTGGGCATGCGAATGTCGTTGGAAAATGCAGTTTTAGTTTTCATGAAGTGCACCCCCAACGCGTTTTCCTGCTCGGCCGCCCAGCCCTCAACTTCCTTGCATGGTGGAATGGAGGAAAAACAGAAAGGATGCAGATGCACACAACAATACGGAAATATCGAATCGAAACAGGAACAAAAGCCGGAATATATTCCGTTGTTCGCGATCGAAATAGGAATGAAATGAAAACACGCGCGCGCGCCGCACAACGAGGGGCGGCTATTCTCTGGTGGATAAACATCCTTGGGGAGATTAAAGTCTGGTAGGGGGAGCGCCTGGCATTTTGGTCGTGCCGGAGGTTCGCAGTACGTGGCAACAAAAAGATGGAATATTCCAGTGGGACTGGCTGACTGCTGCTTCGGGGGATGTACGGGTAGTGTGAGGAGTAAAACGATTGAAAAATGGCGGCAAAATCGAATCATGCGAAAGGGAGGACATTCCGCGCGCTGTGCAGTTGGATTAAATTTGCTTTTTATGTGTGCCAGGAGAGCTGGCAACTTTCGAGCGTCGAACAATATTGTTCTCCTGCTGACAGATTGATAATAATCGGTGGAGAAGTGTGGAGAACCGATTTATGACCTGGTGGGAAAATGGGTAGAGAGGTGTATCAGGAACACATAAATTTACGGCTTTTTGTGTTTTTACCTCCTTTGTTCGTTATTTCTTTTTGCTATTGTCCCTTTGTCTTTCTTCTTCTTTTTGTAAAGTGCCCTTTTTTAGTTTTTCTCTCTACATCTTCATTGACGATCTGTACAAAGGGAACCGAAGTCCCCAGGATGAAGAAGGAAAAGGAATGGAAAGGACAAAGGCTAGAGGAGCCGAGAGAAGAGAACAAGTTGGAAGAGAGAAGTACAGGTAGAAGTAGACCACACAAGGAACATAGCCAGTAATGGACACAACTTCTTTACATTCCTTGGTCGACGTGTCCAATTTGACAGCGCCTTCATCATCAAGTTCTTCATCTGTCTGTCCTGACAGTATTTGTAAATAGTCCTAGGACTTTGAAGCTCCAGCAACACATCTTTGCAATATGGCATTCTTAGTTGGGGGTATTGGTTGTAGCTATATCATGCTGTCCTATATAAAACTCTTCCCCAACGCAGTCTACGCAGGTGATGCACTCCTCTACAGCCTTAATTCATTCCAAATGGATCTACCCTGGCTCAGATGTGTTAAGTTCAGGAGAGGAAACTATTGGTATAACTAGACATGCCCATGGAGTGAAACTTGTCTGAACTCCAGGATGCACCTTTCTACCTCTTAGTACTAATACAAGACCTTCCCTAGATCTGATACTGCCACTTGGCCGGATGTCCGAAGGTTCGTCACGTCATTAGTGGTCTGGGCCATCGTATACACCACTCTCTGTATTAATAAGAAGTTTGTGTTTTTACCTCCTTTGTTCGTTATTTCTTTTTGGTATTGTCCCTTTGTCTTTCTTCTTCTTTTTGTAAAGTGTTCTTTTATAGTTTTTCTCTCTACATCTTCATTGACGATCTGTACAAAGGGAACCGAAGTCCCCTGGTTGAAGAAGAAAAAGGAATAGAAAGGACAAAGGCTAGAGGAGCCGAGAGAAGAGAACAAGTTGGAAGAGAGAAGTACAGGTAGAAGAAGACCACACAAGAAACATAGCCAGTAATGGACACAACTTCTCTTCATCCCTAGGCCGACTTGTCCGATTGTCCAATTTGACAGCGTCTTCATCATCAAGTTCTTCATCTGTCTGTCCTGACAGTATTTGCAAATAGTCCTAGGACTTTGAAGCTCCAGCAACACATCTTTGCAACATGTCATTCTTAGTTGGGGGCATTGGTTGTAGCTATATCATGCTGTCCTATATAAAACTCTTCCCCAACGCAGTCTACGTAGGTGATGCACTCCTCTACGGCTTCAATTCATTCCAAATGGATCTACCCTGGCTCAGATGTGTTAAGTTCAGGAGAGGAAACTATTGGTATAACTAGACATGCCCATGGAGTGAAACTTGTCTGAACTCCAGGATGCACCTTTCTACCTCTTAGTACTAATACAAGACCTTCCCTAGATCTGATACTGCCACTTGGCCAGATGTCCGAAGGTTCGTCACATCATTAGTGGTCCGGGCCATCGTATGCACCACTCTCTGTATTAATAAGAAATTTGTGTTTTTACCTCCTTTGATCGTTATTTCTTTTTGCTGTTGTCCCTTTGTCTTTCTTCTTCTTTTTGTAAAGTGCCCTTTTTTAGTTTTTCTCTTTACATCTTCATTGACGATCTGTACAAAGGGAACCGCAGTCCCCTGGTTGAAGAAGAAAAAGCAATAGAAAGGACTAAGGTTAGAGGAGCCGAGAGAAGAGAATAAGTTGGTAGAGAGAAGTACAGATAGACGTAGACCACACAAGGAACATAGCCAGTAATGGACACAACTTTTCTACATCCCTTGGCCGACTTGTCCAATTGTCCAATTTGACAGCGTCTTCATCATCAAGTTCTTCATCTGTGTGTCCTGACAGTATTTGCAAATTGTCCTAGGACTGTGAAGCTCCAGCAACACATCTTTGCAATATGGCATTCTTAGTTGGGGGCATTGGTTGTAGCTATATCATGCTGTCCTATATAAAACTCTTCCCCAACGCAGTCTACGTAGGTGATGCACTCCTCTACGGCTTCAATTCATTCCAAATGGATCTACCCTGGCTCAGATGTGTTAAGTTCAGGAGAGGAAACTATTGGTATAACTAGACATGACCATGGAGTGAAACCTGTCTGGACTCCAGGATGCACCTTTCTACCTCTTAGTACTAATACAAGACCTTCCCTAGATCTGATACTTCCACTCGGCCAGATGCCCGAAGGTTCGTCACGTCATTAATGGTCTGGGCCATCGTATACACCACTCTCAATATTAGTAAGAAGTTTGTAAACAAGAGTATGAGGTCTATGTTCTTGCTGATGATTTTTACGTCTTTACGTCTCATAGTCCTTAATATTAAAGTGGGAGAGTGGATTTATAAGATTCTTCATGATGTTAGCAATATCATCGAATTCTTTATTCAGTGCGAATACAAGGTCCCGTTCAATGGCTGTAGGGATTGGCTTCATGTCTCTTGAACGTAGGGGGAATATCTTTCTAGGGCCATGCTTCTCCTAAACTCAATCTTCAGGAACCTTGGTGGTTTTTCCAACAATTCGAAAAACTGAAGTGTATCAGATAAATGAAGTGTCCTGCTCTATCGCATTTGGTACACTTGTAGAGGACCTCCCATGGAAAGATATGATAATACCATCCGGTAGGACCATATGGCTACATGTCCTAAAATCACATCATTGGTGGTCTGGGCCATCAAACACATCATTAGATATTTAGGTCATCGATCACATCACTCTCTTTGAGAGCAAGAGGTCCATAACCAATAATATGAGGTATATGTTCTTTATCATATTTTCTTTTCGTTTCTTCATCCTACTATAACAGCAAATATGCCTCAAACCATATTTCCCCCTCATTTGTCTACTATAATTTCCTTTCCCGCAAACCAAGTCCTATCTTTAGCTTCTTCCTTCTCCTCCACGTTTCCCCGGAGAGCACCTCTCTTCCTCTCTTCCCATGTTCATCTAGTAGCTTGCATATTCTATCCTCTTCCTTTCATCCAACTCTCGCCGATTCGGCCTTCAAACAATCGCACTTCAGGGCCAAGTGCTCCTATGATTAAATTCCACTCTTGTTCCACCCTACTTCCAAGGGTTAGTATCATTGGAAGTACCCGGGGCCCATCCAGGTCTTGTGCCACTTCTTCTGTGATCCACACCTCCCTCTAGCCAGTACCATCTTATGGGGGTCCGCAAGTGCTCAAGTTAAACAAGAAATGATACTGCGACTAATGTTCGGCTCTGTGCGCATCCGTCTCTCCCTCGTTTATCTTCAACACGTCCTACGAAACGTAAGTTCGCTTTTCACCACTCTGTTCTGTATGTGGGCGTAGTCGACACCGACATATTGAACAAGAAGTATACGCAATTTTTGTTAATTGTTTATATGAGTATCATTAACATCAGTTGAGGGAACGAGCAAGTAAGGCCCTGTTAAATCAGGCCCCGCGTTCTACCCGGGAATAAAATGTTGAGAACAAATGAGAAATAACAAGTCAGAAGATTGCCAATATTCATTTACAGCATTTGTGTGTTCTTTCCTCCTTTGTCCTTTACTTATTATTACCTTTTGAATTGGTTCCCGTTGTCTTTCTTCTCTTATTGCATCTTTGTCCTCCCCTGAAACAACCCCAAATCAAATGATCATCATTGAGACTCTCCTTTCCTTCACTTAGATCTCTTAATGCCATAAATATTTAATCCCCGCGCTTGTTCCACCCTATTTCCAATGGTTAGTATCATTGGAAGTACCCGGGGCCCATCCAGGTCTTGTGCCACTTCTTCTGTGATCCACACCTCCCTCTAGCCAGTACCATCTTATGGGGGTCCGCAAGTGCTCAAGTTAAACAAGAAATGATACTGCGACTAATGTTCGGCTCTGTGCGCATCCGTCTCTCCCTCGTTTATCTTCAACACGTCCTACGAAACGTAAGTTCGCTTTTCACCACTCTGTTCTGTATGTGGGCGTAGTCGACACCGACATATTGAACAAGAAGTATACGCAATTTTTGTTAATTGTTTATATGAGTATCATTAACATCAGTTGAGGGAACGAGCAAGTAAGGCCCTGTTAAATCAGGCCCCGCGTTCTACCCGGGAATAAAATGTTGAGAACAAATGAGAAATAACAAGTCAGAAGATTGCCAATATTCATTTACAGCATTTGTGTGTTCTTTCCTCCTTTGTCCTTTACTTATTATTACCTTTTGAATTGGTTCCCGTTGTCTTTCTTCTCTTATTGCATCTTTGTCCTCCCCTGAAACAACCCCAAATCAAATGATCATCATTGAGACTCTTCTTTCCTTCCCTTTGATCTCTTAATACCATAAATCTTTAATCCCCGCTCCCTTCCGTCAATCTATGAGACGATAAGTAATAAAAGTTTCCAGCAACTTTGACACTTTCCTGTTCGCGTCTGCTCCATCTTCTACGATTCGTTTTTGACCTTCTACGACCTCAGACAATGTCCTTCCCTACCCAGCGCAACAGGGAAATGCGTAACTCGCCAAAGCAACCAACCAGGCGGGAAAACACCAGGGGGAGATGTTCGTAGACCATCAATCAAACGAGTGTCAACGCTTGTAGTAACCGTATTAAGGCAGGCCCCCGTCCTGCTGTGCTGCGGGAAACTCGATGAAAAGCGATGGAAAGATAGTGGTGGCAGGCGTGGAAAATGCGGTTAGCAGCCGGGCGAAACTTATAACCCAACTATATACGTCGACGGTAAGTGTATAAAAGTGTCGGCTTACACAATTCACTCGGGTTAATTCTTCGTCGCGCGGAAGTTTTCTCGCCATTCAGCGCCACTCACCTGTCATCTGGGAGCTAATTCAAAAAGTGTGAGTTTTAATTATTTTTCTTCTTGGTTTATGATGAAAGTTACATGAAATTTTTAATTATAAGAGTTTCTTTACATTATAACTCATCATCAGATATCATGTGGTTGGTTATGCGGGAATTAGCTCCTCCCTAATGACGTACTGTGATTGGTCTAATACCTTCAATGTTTGCAGCCCTATATAAAGCCCTATATATAAAGGTATGCATGAAGCTTACCTTTATATATCGTTTATACATTCCTTCTTTCTTTGTTTAAACGACCAAAGGAATGTAACCAGAAGAAGTCACGTGGTATTAGGCTCCTCCTCAACGACATCGACGCACTCTGATTCGGTTACTATCATTCGTTTGGTGACAGTCCATGAACGTACATCGACCAAACCGAGGTGAGAGGAAGTCACGTTGTATTAAGCTCCTCCCCATTATCCCACTCTGATTGGTCTACCTCCGTTTGCTGCGACGGAAGCTCTCAGCGGAGTACCACTCAAGCATGTGATTATAACAAACCCCTCCTTGCTTATCTCTCATTGGTCCAATCTTAAAATAAGCTAATTTCTTCTACAAAATGTTCAATATTCTTTTATTTATTTTAAATTTTTCTTTCTGTCCAACTTTGTTTTTCAATTTTCTTTGGAAATCTTCTTCCTTCTTCCGTTTTCCATTTTTTTTTTCATTTTTTTTTCTATAAAAAACATATAAAACAAAAAAGCAGTACAAGAAATAATAATAGAAAAAATAATATAGAAACAATACGTTCAAATGATCAAAAAAGAATGCAAGCAGAAAAAGTCCGATTATATTAAGCTCCTCCTCAATGACGTCGACGCCCTCTGATTCGTTAACTACCATTAGTCCGATGACAGACAATGACCGTACATCGACCAAATTGGGGGTAAGAAGAAGTTACGTGTTATGAAGCTCCTCCCCAATATCGCACTCTGATTGGTCTACCTCCGTTCGCCTCGGCGCCTGCACTCAGCGGAGCACCACTCATCGACGCTAGAGCGTTCCCTTCTTCAATTAACACCCCACGTGACTACAACAAGCCCCTCCTTGCTTGTCTCTCATTGGTCCAATCTTAAAATAAGCTAATTTCTTCTACAAAATGTTTAAAATATATGTCCTTTTATTTATTTTAATTTTTTTCTTTCTGTCCAACTTTCGCTTTCAATTTTCTTTGGAAATCTTCTTCCTTCTTCCGTTTTTAATTTTTTTTTTCATTTTATTTCTATAAAAAAACATATAAAACAAAAAAAGCAGTACAAGAAATGATAATAGAAAAAATAATATAGAAACAATACGTTCAAATGATCAAAAAAGAATGCAAGCAGAAAAAGTCCCGTGATATTAAGCTCCTCCTCAACGACGTCAACGCACTCTGATTCGTCTACTACCATTAGTCCGATGACAGACAATGACCGTACATCGACCAAATTGGGGGTAAGAAGAAGTTACGTGTTATGAAGCTCCTCCCCAATATCGCACTCTGATTGGTCTACCTCCGTTCGCCTCGGCGCCTGCACTCAGCGGAGCACCACTCATCGACGCTAGAGCGTTCCCTTCTTCAATTAACACCCCACGTGACTACAACAAGCCCCTCCTTGCTTGTCTCTCATTGGTCCAATCTTAAAATAAGCTAATTTCTTCTACAAAATGTTTAAAATATCTCTCTTCTATTTATTTAAAATTCTATTCCTTATTCTTTTCAACTATCCTTTCTAATTCTTTGTCCTTCCTCCGTTTTTCTTCTTTTTTCATTTTATTTCTATTTAAAAAAAACATAAAGAAGTTAAGAGAACAAGAAGTGAGATTAGAACAAATTATATTAAAACAAGATAATCAGACCACGTTCTGGCAATAAATAATGAAGTGCGTGCAAGTGCACGTAGAATATATCCAATTTCATTTTGCATTTTCAGCCGTTCCGTTTCGCATTTGTTCGCACATCTTCCACGACGCCGAAGTAGGGGGGCGGCGGCGGCTCCTGTCACGTCTTTGTGCACCCTCAAATCCGGGCGTCGCGACGCGTCGCTTCATTGGAGCTAATCCTTTGTAGGCATAAATATACAGTGTGTCGCTACATCGCGGCGTGGCGCGGCGTTTACGTTCGTCGACATGCCGCCGCCGCCGCCGCCGCCGCCGGCGCGTTCTGATAATATTATTCATAAAGTAAATCGTACGGAAAGTAAATTGAATTCGGTTCTAGTCGAGTGCACATTTTACGACTTGATAAGAAAAGTCGTGCTGGACTAGAAGGTGCTGGAGGAAGATGAGGAGGAAGAGGTGATTGGGAGAGGAATTCAGTAATTCAGTACTAACGAAAATGTACGAATGGATGGTAGTAGAAACTTAATATTTTTAAACAATTTACGGAATTTTATTGAATCTTAAAATTTTGCATGAGCATATTGAATTTTATCATCAATAAACCATCATCTGCATATAATCAACATCCGCCGAGACTAAACACAGAAAATGCTGACATCTCAAAATGAAGGAAGAGGTGAAATTACAAAAAGCAGCTTAAATACTAAGAGGTACAATGTTTTTGGTGAGTGGGGTGTTTATTGCAAAGGCCGTGTGTGGTCGTGTAGCAAAGTGTCGGGATGTGTATTTATGGCCTGTTGGATGTAAATTACCTCAAGAATATTGAGTTTATAGCTCTTGTTTGCCAAATGTGGGATTTTTGTAGGAAATTTGAATTGTCACATCTGTGGCCGGTAGAAATAAAGTGATTTGCGATAGCTGCGCGGTTCGGCTTTATTACATTTACTTTATTTAACTATTACATTTATTTAACTACTTTTTAACTATTACAGTTGTTTGAAATTCCGCCCTGTTTGGCCTATGTAAGTCATGGGGCAATCCCCACAGCTACCTTGGTACACTCCGGAGTTGGATAAAAGATGATCGGGTTCTTTTAGTTTATTGTTGATTAGAAATCTGAATGTGCTTGTATTGTAAAAAGCCGTGACTGACCGATGAAGGTGACGAAATGTTGACTATAAATAGCAGGTAAAAATGCTGACTCGATCATTTCTTTAGTTCGTCGCCACGGAACACGTGGTCGCGATCTCGCTGCGCCGTGTCGATTTTGAGATGTTAGCATTTCCTATGTTTAGTCTCGGCGGATGTTGATTACGTACAGATTATGGTTTATGGATGTTGATTGTGATTGTGTTTTGTTGATGCTAATATTGTTTGCGCGGCAATGGGTTGCCGCCACACATTATACCTCTTAGTATTTAAGCTGCTTTTGGTAATTTCGGGCTTCAGTACATGATGATGGCGAAAACCGAAAGGTACATTGTACAAAAATAAAGTATATTTGTAGAAAAAAGTGTTTTACTCATCAAAAAAGAAAAAAAAAAACTAAAACTAAACTAAAACTAACCAAACGTAAAAATTACTTCCATCTTCTTTACTCTTCTTCTTTCGTCTTCTTCTCCTTTAATCATTCTTTACCAACATATACTAGCTTTTACATTGCGCCTTTTTGTCCTTTTCTATGTTCTCATGTTACACATCATCATCCTAGCACTTCATTTAAGTCTTTTATTCCATTCATTCTTCATTACCTTTTGTTCCATCTTTTGTAATGTCAAGACATTCTTTAAAACTACTTTGTTTCTGTCCATTTAGTGTTTGTAAGTCTACAACCTCTTCTTTCTCATTTCCCTTCCTACTTAATCTCCTTCTTTCTCTTCTTCCTAATGACATTCTGAAAGGCGAATTATCTGGTCTTTTCCTTTTCTAATTTCTAGTCTCCACGTGGTTTACTTCCCTAATTCCATTTGAAAACTTTCATTCGTTAGATCCTTCAACTCACTATTCTCAAAAGCAATCTTTAAATGCGCAAAGCGACTTTACGAAATTATTTCCCCGCGAGTTGTAAGTTCGCGGAGCTTCACTTAAGAAGATTTGATATGCCCAGCCGAGTACGCAACACAAGAAGAAATACACACGAAGAATACGGTGCCGACGCGTAGGAATATTGGTGTAAAAGAACATACTCTTGGTAACGCTGGACAAGAACTGGTTTATTTTATATAGTTTAAAGCGCAAGAAGCGCCAAAGATGCCAACTTAAGTGCGCAGCGGTTAATCGACCGGACGCATGCGCAGCTTGGCAATAAGCGCTGCCAACCCTACGTATCAAGGGGCAAAATGTCCCTAACAGCGCCGCGTTCTTGGCGCGCACACAAGCGATTCTCAAACGATTATCTTTTTGCCTTATTTTTCAAACGTTTCATACCATTCCTTCTTCAATGCTTCTCATATCCGCTTGAAACCTCATTCTTTACACCCTTCATTCTCTTTTGATTTCATCTTCTCAATATTCAGACTTTCTCATTACTTTTTATAAACATTCTTCTACATGCTGACCTTTTGTTATTTTTAGCTTTCCCGTTCGTTAACAGGACACTGTCCCTCTATAACTTCGTAATAAGACGTAAATAAATCACAGTCCAAGAAGTTGGAACATTCCTCCTGATATGTCCAGCAGAGTAAACAATACAAAAAAGAAATACACACGAAGAATACGGTAACTACGTGTAGGAATATACGGTATACACGTGTAGATGTAAAAGAACATACTCTTGGTAATGCTGGACAAGAACTGATTTATTTCACATATTTCAAAGCGCAAGAAGCGCCAAAGATGCCAACTTAAGTGGGCAGCGGTTAGTCGACCGGACGCATGCGCAGCTTGGCAATAAGCGCTGCCAACCCTACGTATCAAGGGGCAAAATGTCCCTAACAGCGCCGCGTTCTTGGCGCGCACACAAGCGATTCTCAAACGATTATCTTTTTGCCTTATTTTTCAAACGTTTCATACCATTCCTTCTTCAATGCTTCTCATATCCGCTTGAAACCTCATTCTTTACACCCTTCATTCTCTTTTGATTGCATCTTCTCAATATTCAGACTTTCTCATTACTTTTTATAAACATTCTTCTACATGCTGGTCTTTTGTTATTTTTAGCTTTCCCGTTCGTTAGCAGGACACTGTCCCTCTATAACTTCGTAATAAGACGTAAATAAATCACAGGCCAAGAAGTTGAAACATTCCTCCTTTGCTCCTGCTCCTTTCGAGTGACATAGGTCCACAAACATCAGTTCCGCCTCGTCGCGATAAGGGCAACGCAGCGCGAACGTTCCCAGACTCGACAATCGCCGACCGTCGCGCGTCTCGTCGGCATCGCAAATCGTAAACATCGCAACCCCGTCACCAACGACGCACGACGCTGATGAATGAGGAGCCACTGCAAAGGCGACAACCAAACTACCACCTTAAACAACCACCTACCCAATCCGCCCAGTCTTCGAACCAATCCAAACCTTCACAACCTCGCCCTCTGCCTTTGTCAAAAAAGGGGACCGAAATGGCTTCGTTTGCCGCCCGCACCCACACTCACACACCCACCCTGGATCGCCGTATGCAGATCACGTTTGACACGTCTCGGCAATTAACTGCACACCGACCATCCGACCGTGGCACCCTCCTTACTCCTGCTACCCTACCCGACGTTATTCTAACGGCTCTTCTTCCTACTACTTTCAACAATTCCACCCACGAACACATTGTATAATTCTATGCATATTTATTTATTCATTTACTTATTTATCGCTCAGAGCGATAAAAATGTAATTTACTTATGGGCACGACGCTGCACAAAAAACAAAAATGTCACACGGCAAAAAGCAAAAAGGCGGTGAACATAGCGGGAGGAAAAAGCGCGGAAAAACGGAGCGAAATGGTGGGAAACTAGCGAAAATCTAAATAAAATACTCTCGATATGGGAGAAACACGCAAAACGCGTTTCTTCTTCGCCCCGTCCGCGAAATTAATGCCACTGAGCCGAATATAGCCGAATAACAAATAACGCGATTAATCACATGACATTATCTCAAACCGAATGAAATTTCATTGCCGTTTTTATCGCGCTTTTTCTTTATTTATATGCCACGCAATTGCCATGGGAGTTGTTTATTTTATCTTTGGTTTTTTTGTAATGAATTTTAATAAGTTTTTTATTTACATGAACTTGTGACTTGTTATATGCTATGTGAATTGACTTAAAATTCATAATTAAATTTTAATTGATATGCAGAATACTATTTTCATTGTACAATGAATAGATTGTGAAAAAATGATATTAATTTAAATTTTAATACAAATAAATAAATTTTTACAAATGAATGTATTGAATTGTTCAGTTTGCTTTAAAGGGCATTTTTCATTTCCTCTTCTTTTTTGATTTTGGTGGATCACATGCTTCATAGCTTCCATGATTATGATTCACTCCATTTTCTTCTCTTCCAGTACTTCTTCATTCTTTTTCCTTGCTGTTTCTTTGTCCATTTTGCTTTATTCTTCTTTTTTTTCATTTTTTTTTTGAAAATCCCCGAATCCCCTGATCTTCTCCCCTTAATTATTTTCTATTCATCACATCTCCTACATCTATTTTCATTTCATGTCTCTCCTGATCCCTCCTTGATCCATGTTAGTTGTGTTTTGGGGTATTTGTCGAACTATTTGAATAGTTTCTTTGTCGTCGCCGTTTTTATCGGGCTTTTTCTTTATTTATATGCCACGCAATTGCCATGGGAGTTGTTTATTTTATCTTTGGTTTTTTTGTAATGAATTTTAATAAGTTTTTTATTTACATGAACTTGTGACTTGTTATATGCTATGTGAATTGACTTAAAGTTCATAATGAAATTTTAATTGATATGCAGAATACTGTTTTCATTGTACCATGAATAGATTGTGAAAAAATGATATTAATTTACGTTTTAATTCAAATAAATAAATTTTTACAAACGAATGTATTGAATTGTTCAGTTTGCTTTAAAGGGCATTTTTCATTTCCTCTTCTTTTTTGATTTTGCTGGATCACATGCTTCATAGCCTCCATGATTATGATTCACTCCATTTTCTTCTCTTCCAGTACTTCTTCATTCTTTTTCCTTGCTGTTTCTTTGTCCATTTTGCTTTATTCTTCTTTTTTTCATTTTTTTTTTTGAAAACGTCTTCTCTCCTTAATTATTTTCTATTCATCACATCCCCTCCATCTATTTACATTTCATGTTTCTCCTGACCCCTCCTTGATCCATGTTAGTTGTGTTTTGGGGTATTTGTCGAACTATTTGAATAGTTTCTTTGTCGTTGCCGTTTTTATCGCGCTTTTTCTTTATTTATATGCCACGCAATTGCCATGGGAGTTGTTTATTTTATCTTTGGTTTTTTTTTGTAATGAGTTTTAATGATTTTTTTTATTTACATGAACTTGTGACTTGTTATATGCTATGTGAACTGACTTAAAATTCATAATGAAATTTTAATTAATATGCAGAATATCGTTTTCATTGTACAATGAATAGATTGTGAAAAAATGATATTAAATTAAGTTTTAATCCAAATAAATAAATTTTTACAAATGAATGTAGTGAATTGTTCAGTTTGCTTTAAAGGGCATTTTTCATTTCGTCTTCTTTTTTGATTTTGGTGGATCACATGCTTCATAGCTTCCATGATTATGATTCACTCCATTTTCTTCTCTTCCAGTACTTCTTCATTCTTTTTCCTTGCTGTTTCTTTGTCCATTTTGCTTTATTCTTCTTTTTTTTCATTTTTTTTTTGAAAATCCCCGAATCCCCTGATCTTCTCCCCTTAATTATTTTCTATTCATCACATCTCCTACATCTATTTTCATTTCATGTCTCTCCTGACCCCTCCTTGATCCATGTTAGTTGTGTTTTGGGGTTTTTGTCGAACTATTTGAATAGTTTCTTTGTCTTCCTTCGTTCATTCCTTTGATGTGTCCGTAGAAAGTTACTCGCTTTTTCCTCATCGTGTCCGATATTTTCTCGATTCTTGTGTAGATCTCGCTATTGCTTCTCAGTTTCCATGATCCCTCTTCATACTTCGGTCCCAGGATGTTTGGTATTGTCACGCTAGTAGCCTAATAAGAGGCGTTCTAGCCCACTTTTAAACAGAAATTAACATAGGCCTCATGTTAGTTGATTGGACTGCGGGGGTAAAGTTGGAGTATGTCATAACAAGAGTCACGTGACTAAACTCAGGACCAACCAACTTGATTTCTGAGACAACCAACAAAAGTTAAATGATAAGTTAAATTTAAGTTTTAATACAAATAAATAAATTTTTACAAATTAATGTAGTGAATTGTTCAGTTTGCTTTAAATGGCATTTTTCATTTCCTCTTCTTTTTTGATTTTGGTGGATCACATGCTTCATAGCTTCCATGATTATGATTCACTCCATTTTCTTCTCTTCCAGTACTTCTTCATTCTTTTTCCTTGCTGTTTCTTTGTCCATTTTGCTTTATTCTTCTTTTTTTTCATTTTTTTTTTGAAAATCCCCGAATCCCCTGATCTTCTCCCCTTAATTATTTTCTATTCATCACATCTCCTACATCTATTTTCATTTCTTTCATGTCTCTCCTAACCTCTTTGATCCATGTTAGTTGTGTTTTGGGGTTTTTGTTGAACTATTTGAATAGTTTCTTTGTCTTCCTTCGTTCATTCTTTTGATGTGTCCGTAGAAAGTTACTCGCTTTTTCCTCATCGTGTCCGATATTTTCTCGATTATTGTGTAGATCTCTTCTTCATTCTTTTTCTATGTTGTTTTTTGTCCATTTTGCTCTATTCTTTTTTTCATTGTTTTTGAAGCCCCCCGAATCCCCTGATCTTCTCCCCTTAATTATTTTCTATTCATCACATCCCCTTCATCTATTTTCATCTCTTTCATGTCTCTCCTA
Organism: Mimaenictus wilsoni; assembly: GCA_027575185.1. Lineage (NCBI taxonomy): Eukaryota > Metazoa > Arthropoda > Insecta > Coleoptera > Staphylinidae > Mimaenictus > Mimaenictus wilsoni. Next base: position 99 of record JAODAC010020121.1, on the reverse strand, counting down.
ACCTCTTTGATCCATGTTAGTTGTGTTTTGGGATTTGGGATTTTTGGGATTTGGGATTTTTGGGATTTGGGATTTTTGGGATTTGGGATTTTTGGGATT